>CM056383.1:72010494-72070494 GCA_029718625.1 Synaphobranchus kaupii
TAGGGACTACGGTAGCCAAATATTCACCTTGCTAGCCTGGAAAAATAGGTCAGGCCACCACTAGTTGAGATTCTGTGTTTGAGGAATGAAAACGGCGATTATCTGATCAATGAAGACAAGACAGAAAGTCCAGAGAGGAAGGAACAGGCCTTGTAAGAATGTTGCTGGAATGTGCAGCATTTCATTGGCCCCTGAGGAAGCTAAAGATTGGCTGTAGCTGTGGGGAGGCGGATCTTTCTCTGTGCTGGTTGGCTGCTTGGGAGGGTGCTGCCGCCCCATTGGGGGAAAGGAGGCCTTTGCATCAGTCATAGGCTGCGAGTGTGGGGGGAAGGCGGGACGAGGGGGGGGGGGGGGGGGGCGGAGTGTTGTGTGTACTAACAATGGGCTCAGTGTTTGAAGGGTTTGTTTGTCAGTGAGAAGTAGTGTGGCATTGGGGGGGAATGTCCTCATTCAAAATGGCCTGTGTCCTGACTGGCTAACTCAGCCTCCACTCTCCTGGTGCCACTGCCTCTGTGTCCCCCACAATGCTGTAATCGTACAGATGCAAACATTGTGACTGGGCTTGCAGTCAGCTGCTCTGTGTTTGCATGTGTGTGTGTGTGTGTGTGTGTGTGTGTGTGTGTGTGTGTGTGTGTGTGTGTGTGTGTGTGTGTGTGTCTGTGTGTGGTTATGTGTGTTGGTATGCCTGTGTTTTCTTGTTATGTGTGTGTGTGTGTGTGTGTGTGTGTGTGTGTGTGTGTGTGTGTGTGTGTATGTGTGTGTGCATTTGTGTATGAGAATACCTATGTGTTTAGCAGCGTGTGTGATTGTATGTGGACATTTGTGTGTTGAAATGCCTGCATGTGTTCAGCTGTGTGCAGCTTTGTGCAAGTGTGGCACCCCAGGTAAAATGTGTGTTACAATGAATTTCGTAAGTGAACTGAAGTTGACCCGACCTCTGCATGGTACAAAGTTAAAATAAGATCTCTTTCTGCAAATTTGAATTCGTGATTACTATTTGTTTGCATTTATTACAGATGAAACTAATAAAGTGAACGCGGTGTGTGCAAAAGTTTGGAAACCTGTCAGTTCGTACTTAAACTAACAACTCCTTTGCTGGATCATAACTTCCAAACATTTCCTGTCGCCAGCCAAGTCTTTCTGTGCTTGCTTTTGGAACTTTTTCCCACTGTTCCTTGCAGAATTCCTCTCGCTGAGAATATTCATAGCTGTCCTTGCGTGCACTGCGTGTTTGAGGTCTCCCTACAGGCCTTTAGTAATACTGAAGTCTGGGGACTGTCACAGCCATTCCAAATCTTTCATTTTTCTGTCCTGTATGTGCTTCATGGGTGATTTTGAGGTATGCCCGGCAGCCCAGGATCAATCATTGGCTTTAACTGAAAGATCAATTTGCGGTAACCAGGTTTTTTTTGTTGTGTGTGTGTGTGTGTGTGTGTGCGTGGCGTGCGTGCGTGCGTGCGTGCGTGCGTGCGTGCGTGCGTGCGTGCGTGCGTGCGTGTGTGAGAAAGCAGGACATGCTAGAGACAATGTGAGGCCCTTCCAGCTAGCATGCAACATTTCTGTAACATTGCAACAGCATCGCTGACATGCTGCTAGTTCCACTGGTCTTCCTATAGTACGTGATTCATGCTTCCCCTCTCTTGTCCCCAAACGATCTTTATTGCTAAAGGGGTCTGCATTTGTGGAACTTCCCCTTAGATAATAGATAAGAGGTTAAACATAAATGTTTTAGTATGAGAAACATGCCTGTTGACATTAATCAGTCTTATAATCGCTGAGGAACAGCTTAGCTGAGGTAGCGGCTAACTGCACTTCTCCTGGATCATTGCTGAACAAATATGGGCATATAGAGCGAGTGTATTCTCACTGTATCAGCATGGGAGGGAGAGGCCCCAGTCAAACTGAAACTTGTAGGCAGAGATGAGTCATTGCTACCTGTGTGTGTGTGTGTGTGTGTGTGTGTGTGTGTGCGTGCGTGCGTGCCCATGTGTGTGTGCCCATGTGTGTGAGGGTGCGCGCGTGCGTGCGTGTGTGTGTGTGTTCCTCTCTAAGAGGAAGTGAAAACGTAGTTTGGGCTTCCTCTTGTCACTTCGGAGAATGACAGAGAGAGAGAGAGAGAGAGAGAGAGAGAGAGCAAAAAGAGAGGTAGGGGGTAGGGCGAAGGGAGGGGAAGGAAGTTGTCAGGTCTGTTGCCGAGGTGATGTACGTCTGTCCTCTTTCCACGCCCGTCTCCTGAGAGAGGTCCTGTCCCTTCAGAGGAACTGGAAATGGTGGCCACGTTTAAACCCTAACCCTGTTGCACGATGAGCTGATAATTTCCTGTCTGAACAGACAAAAAAAAAAAGTCCTGATTTTGTATCTTGATTCTGACTGGCAGCCTCTACACATGGTCTGTTGCCGTGGTGATTGGGGGTAGCAGGGAATGAAATTGACTTTTTTTTCCACCTACTGGCCAGAGTGGCTTGTGGATTCTGAAAGTCACCAGACATTTTCACATTTTGCCAGCTACATTACCTTTTATAATAGAACACAACCTGGTCTGTCACCTGCCAGAGTGACTGCTGGAGTGGACAAACTTACCAGCCAAAATCTAAATTTTACCAGCGTTTGGCAGGTGACTGGTGTTAATTTCAGACCCTGGCATGTGGATAGCATTATCCCTTTGTCTGTAACTTCCTGCCTTTTGGTCTGAACTGTTGATACCTTTTAAAAAAAAAAAAATTTTTTAAACATCAAAACAGTTTGAGTGGCGTGTGAAATTGACTCGTACCGTGACGAGCCTCGCCTCAGTCTGCGCGCTAATCGATGGCGATCGAGCTGCTCTCTCGTAGGCAGTGGGAGGAAGGCCAATCGGGCAGGAGCAGCTGTTAAACCTCATCAGCAAATATCACCTGCAATGTGACCTTTCGTGTTACACGAACGGCGGCGATGCCTCAGGCTAGAGAACTGAGAAATGGTGCTTGTTTTTAAATGTAATATGTAAACAGGACGGACGTCGGGAGAGAGAGACAGTGCTGTGTTTTGTACTCATTTCCAGGAAGAGAGAGGATGGTGTTTATTCATTATTGATCAGGAGGTGGCGCGATCGGTGATTTAACAGGAGGACGGTGGTGGACGCTGCTTTTGCCATCACATGAGTTTCAACATCATTATTGAGCGAGAGAGGTGGTCAGTATTGATTGTACTGACCTTTGAGTGGAGAGACTGGCATTCCTGTCAGCGGAAGATATGAGAGCAAATATTCAATTGTATAAAAGTTTGTCTACGAGATCACAATTAAGAAAAACAAGGAAGAAAAACTCCTTCATATTCATGTTCATATTCATGAAGGAGAGCGTAAAAAGTCTGACTAAAATGATGAATTTACACATTTAATTTGCCTGGCCGAGGTGAACACACGTCTCTTTGTGGCGCTCTGTTTGGACAGGAAGTACTGCAGTCTCACGCAGTGGGGTGGTTGGGGGGGGGGGTTGAGGACATTTGAATGCGTGACCTTGGGAGCCGTAGATTATTTGAATGTCAAATGGTTTTGCGATGGCAAACCTGGGTGTGTCTGACCGTGGACTGTGCCCCCCCCCCCCCCCCCCCTCCCCTCCCCTCCCCCAGCCTCCTCTCATCCAGGCCATATTCCCACGGAGACCCTGAGGAGATACGCATGCTCATCTATAAATCCGAGGACATCAACACGCTGGTAAGAGCCCTGTTCACCCCCATCGCCGGCCGTCCAACGTCAACGTTTCATACTCGCCCACAAACCCACTTCCCTGCTCTCGTTAGCTGTGTGCAAGAATACAGAGTAATGACTGTGCTGAGCGGATACTATATTTTTAATCTGAATAGGCCCTAGAGCTGTGCGGATGGATTTTTGGGTGTCTCTGTACCCCTTCAATTAGTGAGCCCAGTACCACATTGGCCAAAAGATAATATTTTTTCAGTTATTAACGACACATTTAAAAAAAAAAAAATTTATTATAATAATTAACTGGAAATAGTTGGACGTTTGGTGGGTTGCGGAGGTGAGTTATGTGCTATTTGTGCCCAGGACAGTGACTCAAAGGCCAACTGGCCTGGCAATCGACACGATGAGGCCTTTAAATGACCAAAAGACTGAAAGGGAATGTATTAAGAGTTTGATGCTGAAATACATTTCATATGAATGTAACTAGTTTGGGGAGATACTTAAAATATACAATTGACTTTTACTGTCAATTAAATAAAAAAAATTAAAGAAACGTTGACACCTCCAAAAACTCTTCAGCCAATCCCATCAGCCTTTGCTGTTACTGCCTCTCTCTAGCACATTCTCTGTATCCCAATGGGCTCCATGTTTCTTTACTTGCTGAATCCCGGGAGACTTGCATGGTATGCAGAGACGCATTAAGCGCATGGAGAGTGCAGGAAACGCTGAATAAGATGGCAGGGCAGAGGTAGATAATAAAATACTGAATATAGAAAAGGTTCTTTTTCTCCATCCATCCGTTTACTATTTTAGCTCCGCTCCCAAAATTAAATCGGTTAAATTCTGTTCCTTTCAAATATTTGTTTTTACATGAATTTTACAATACCGGTAAATGAGCAGAATTTAAAACATGAAATGAGATTCATTTGACCGATTTCCAAGGCACTTATTTGTTGATTTTCAAAATCATGAAATCACTCTTGGGTCTATTTTTTCTTAAAACACGTTTTTGTGATTATCTTGTGGGTTGATGTATATCTGTGCCCAGTTGTGACTCACTATCTCCCCCCTCTCCTCTCTCTCTCTTTCTCACCCTTTCTCCCCAATCTGCATCATATCTTTCTCTCCTCTCTCTCTCTCTCTCCCCCCCCCCCCTCCCTCTCCCCCCCCTCTCTCTCTCTCCCCCCCTCTCTCTCTCTCCCCCCCCTCTCTCTCTCTCTCTCTCCCTCTCTCCCTCTCTCTCCCTCCCCCCCCCCTCTCTCCCTCTCCCCCCCCTCTCTCCCTCCCCCCCCCCCCCTCTCTCTCTCTCTCTCTCTCTCCCTCTCTCTCTCAGGATGCAGAGAAGCGTACTCCGCTCCACGCTGCAGCGTTTCTTGGTGATGCTGAGATTACGGAGCTGCTCATTCTCTCCGGTGCGCTCTCTCCCTTCTTTTTTATTCTGTCTCTCCTCTCCTCTCCTCACTCCCCCTCTCTTTCCCACGCAGGTCCACCCTGTATATCAGCCCGGCACAGGGCAGTATATACTCTATATCAGCCTGCACCGGGCAGTATATACTCTATATCAGCCTGGCACAGGGCAGTATATACTCTATATCAGCCCGGGACAGGGCAGTATATACTCTATATCAGCCTGGCACAGGGCAGTATATACTCTATATCAGCCTGGCACAGGGCAGTATATACTCTATATCAGCCTGGCACAGGGCAGTATATACTCTATATCAGCCTGGCACAGGGCAGTATATACTCTATATCAGCCTGGCACAGGGCAGTATATACTCTATATCAGCCTGGCACAGGGCAGTATATACTCTATATCAGCCTGGCACAGGGCAGTATATACTCTATATCAGCCTGGCACAGGGCAGTATATACTCTATATCAGCCTGGCACAGGGCAGTATATACTCTATATCAGCCCGGGACAGGGCAGTATATACTCTATATCAGCCTGGCACAGGGCAGTATATACTCTATATCAGCCCGGCACAGGGCAGTATATACTCTATATCAGCCTGGCACAGGGCAGTATATACTCTATATCAGCCTGGCACAGGGCAGTATATACTCTATATCAGCCTGGCACAGGGCAGTATATACTCTATATCAGCCTGGCACAGGGCAGTATATACTCTATATCAGCCCGGGACAGGGCAGTATATACTCTATATCAGCCTGGCACAGGGCAGTATATACTCTATATCAGCCCGGCACAGGGCAGTATATACTCTATATCAGCCTGGCACAGGGCAGTATATACTCTATATCAGCCTGGCACAGGGCAGTATATACTCTATATCAGCCTGGCACAGGGCAGTATATACTCTATATCAGCCTAGCACAGGGCAGTATATACTCTATATCAGCCCGGCACAGGGCAGTATATACTCTATATCAGCCTGGCACAGGGCAGTATATACTCTATATCAGCTTGGCACAGGGCAGTATATACTCTATATCAGCCTGGCACAGGGCAGTATATACTCTATATCAGCCTGGCACAGGGCAGTATATACTCTATATCAGCTTGGCACAGGGCAGTATATACTCTATATCAGCCTGGCACAGGGCAGTATATACTCTATATCAGCCTGGCACAGGGCAGTATATACTCTATATCAACCTGGCACAGGGCAGGATGTATTCCATATCAGCCTGGCACAGGGCAGTATATACTCTATATCAGCCTGGCACAGGGCAGTATATACTCTATATCAGCCTGGCACAGGGCAGTATATACTCTATATCAGCCTGGCACAGGGCAGTATATACTCTATATCAGCCTGGCACAGGGCAGTATATACTCTATATCAGTCTGGCACAGGGCAGTATATACTCTATATCAGCCTGGCACAGGGCAGTATATACTCTATATCAGCCTGGCACAGGGCAGTATATACTCTATATCAGCCTGGCACAGGGCAGTATATACTCTATATCAGCCTGGCACAGGGCAGTATATACTCTATATCAGCCTGGCACAGGGCAGTATATACTCTATATCAGCCCGGCACAGGGCAGTATATACTCTATATCAGCCTGGCACAGGGCAGTATATACTCTATATCAGTCTGGCACAGGGCAGTATATACTCTATATCAGCCTGGCACAGGGCAGTATATACTCTATATCAGCCCGGCACAGGGCAGTATATACTCTATATCAGCCTGGCACAGGGCAGTATATTCTCTATATCAGCCTGGCACAGGGCAGTATATACTCTATATCAGTCTGGCACAGGGCAGTATATACTCTATATCAGTCTGGCACAGGGCAGTATATACTCTATATCAGCCTGGCACAGGGCAGTATATACTCTATATCAGTCTGGCACAGGGCAGTATATACTCTATATCAGCCTGGCACAGGGCAGTATATACTCTATATCAACCTGGCACAGGGCAGTATATACTCTATATCAGCCTGGCACAGGGCAGTATATACTCTATATCAGCCTGGCACAGGGCAGTATATACTCTATATCAGCTTGGCACAGGGCAGTATATACTCTATATCAGTCTGGCACAGGGCAGTATATACTCTATATCAGCCTGGCACAGGGCAGTATATACTCTATATCAGCCCGGCACAGGGCAGTATATACTCTATATCAGCCTGGCACAGGGCAGGATGTATTCCATATCAGCCTGGCACAGGACAGTATATACTCTATATCAGCCTGGCACAGGGCAGTATATACTCTATATCTATATCAGCCTGGCACAGGGCAGTATATACTCTATATCAGCCTGGCACAGGACAGTATATACTCTATATCAGCCTGGCACAGGGCAGTATATACTCTATATCAGCCTGGCACAGGGCAGTATATACTCTATATCAGCCTGGCACAGGGCAGTATATACTCTATATCAGCCTGGCACAGGGCAGTATATACTCTATATCAGCCCGGCACAGGGCAGTATATACTCTATATCAGCCTGGCACAGGGCAGGATGTATTCCATATCAGCCTGGCACAGGGCAGTATATACTCTATATCAGCCCGGGACAGGGCAGTATATACTCTATATCAGCCCGGGACAGGGCAGTATATACTCTATATCAGCCCGGCACAGGGCAGTATATACTCTATATCAGCCCGGCACAGGGCAGTATATACTCTATATCAGCCTGGCACAGGGCAGTATATACTCATTTTAAGTCTTAAGTTATTCAGGGAATGGCCTCACTTTGTGTGATCAGGGGTGTCAGTAACTTCAGTAGTTTAAATAGCTTAAAAGGAACTATATACTATAAAATGTGATTGAGCGCCTCTACCCTAAATGTTTACAATAACACAGTGAGAATCTTGCTTCTCTGAGGAGGTATGATCTGTGGTAATAACTGTATTATTAAATATATTAATAAAAGAAAATCCTATTATATTATTTTTAAATGATTTGTCTGCATTGCTGTGTAGGGGCCCCGTGTCAATGCCAAAGACAACATGTGGCTGACCCCTCTCCACCGGGCTGTGGCGTCTCGAAGTGAGGTAGGCGCGCTACATACCGACACACGCCAAGCGCACGCAAACACGCCAAGTGCACCCACAAACATGCAAACGCACGCCCGCAGGCGCACAGCACAACATTCCTGCTCGCACTGTTGTATCCAGAGCAATGTTAACAACTGATATTGCCCGATACACGCACGATTCCTTTATATTCACTCTGAGATACACTTACGTGCGCTGTGGTCTCCTGTACCTTAACACGCTTGAACAGTTTGAGATCCTTGAGGTAATTTATCAAGATGTTTCTGTTTGCATTGCCCCCTTATAGAAATGTATTTCTATATTAATATATAAAGGAACATAAAGGATGTTCCTTTCTATATTAATATTGAAATGATGATTTATTTGATAATCGAGCAGTAGTAGTGATCATTCGGTAAAGGTGTGCGTGTGTCATACCCTTTTGAAGTTATTCATGTACCCGTGTCTCACGCGTGTGTGGCGTGTTCTGTGTCGTAGGAGGCGGTGCGGGTGTTGATCCGCCACTCTGCCGACGTTAACGCGCGCGATAAGAACTGGCAGACGCCGCTGCACGTGGCGGCCGCCAACAAGGCCCTGCGCTGCGCTGAGGTCATCATCCCGCTGCTGAGCAGCGTCAACGTGTCCGACCGCGGCGGGCGTACCGCCCTGCACCACGCCGCCCTCAACGGGCACACTGAGGTACTGCACTCTGTCACACGCCCTGATACACTCACTCACACACTGACTCACACTCATACTCCTATAACTCACTCACACACTGACTCACACTCATACTCCTATAACTCACTCACACACTGACTCACACTCATACTCCTATAACTCACTCACACACTGACTCACACTCATACTCCTATAACTCACTCACACACTGACTCACACTCATACTCCTATAACTCACTCACACACTGACTCACACTCATACTCCTATAACTCACTCACACACTGACTCACACTCATACTCCTATAACTCACTCACACACTGACTCACACTCATACTCCTATAACTCACTCACACACTGACTCACACTCATACTCCTATAACTCACTCACACACTGACTCACACTCATACTCCTATAACTCACTCACACACTGACTCACACTCATACTCCTATAACTCACTCACACACTGACTCACACTCATACTCCTATAACTCACTCACACACTGACTCACACTCATACTCCTATAACTCACTCACACACTGACTCACGCTCATACTCCTATAACTCACTCACACACTGACTCACACTCATACTCCTATAACCTCACTCACACACTGACTCACACTCATACTCCTATAACTCACTCACACACTGACTCACACTCATACTCCTATAACTCACTCACACACTGACTCACACTCATACTCCTATAACTCACTCACACACTGACTCACACTCATACTCCTATAACTCACTCACACACTGACTCACGCTCATACTCCTATAACTCACTCACACACTGACTCACACTCATACTCCTATAACTCACTCACACACTGACTCACACTCATACTCCTATAACTCACTCACACACTGACTCACACTCATACTCCTATAACTCACTCACACACTGACTCACACTCATACTCCTATAACTCACTCACACACTGACTCACACTCATACTCCTATAACTCACTCACACACTGACTCACGCTCATACTCCTATAACTCACTCACACACTGACTCACACTCATACTCCTATAACTCACTCACACACTGACTCACACTCATACTCCTATAACTCACTCACACACTGACTCACACTCATACTCCTATAACTCACTCACACACTGACTCACACTCATACTCCTATAACTCACTCACACACTGACTCACACTCATACTCCTATAACTCACTCACACACTGACTCACACTCATACTCCTATAACTCACTCACACACTGACTCACACTCATACTCCTATAACTCACTCACACACTGACTCACACTCATACTCCTATAACTCACTCACACACTGACTCACGCTCATACTCCTATAACTCACTCACACACTGACTCACACTCATACTCCTATAACTCACTCACACACTGACTCACACTCATACTCCTATAACTCACTCACACACTGACTCACACTCATACTCCTATAACTCACTCACACACTGACTCACACTCATACTCCTATAACTCACTCACACACTGACTCACACTCATACTCCTATAACTCACTCACACACTGACTCACGCTCATACTCCTATAACTCACTCACACACTGACTCACACTCATACTCCTATAACTCACTCACACACTGACTCACACTCATACTCCTATAACTCACTCACACACTGACTCACACTCATACTCCTATAACTCACTCACACACTGACTCACACTCATACTCCTATAACTCACTCACACACTGACTCACACTCATACTCCTATAACTCACTCACACACTGACTCACACTCATACTCCTATAACTCACTCACACCACTGACTCACACTCATACTCCTATAACTCACTCACACACTGACTCACACTCATACTCCTATAACTCACTCACACACCGACTCACACTCATACTCCTATAACTCACTCACACACTGACTCACACTCATACTCCTATAACTCACACACACCTGACTCACACTCATACTCTTATAACTCACTCACACACTGACTCACACTCATACTCCTATAACTCACTCACACACCGACTCACACTCATACTCCTATAACTCACACACACTGACTCACACTCATACTCTTATAACTCACTCACACACTGACTCATACTCATACTCTTATAACTCACTAATAAACTGACTCACACTCATACTCATATAACTCACTGTAACACTGACTCATACTCATACTCATATAACTCACTGTTACACTGACTCATACTCATATAACTCACTGTAACACTGACTCATACTCATACTCATATAACTCACTGTTACACTGACTCATACTCATATAACTCACTGTAACACTGACTCATACTCATACTCATATAACTCACTGTTACACTGACTCATACTCATATAACTCACTGTAACACTGACTCACACTCATACTCCTATAACTCACTGTTACACTGACTCATACTCATACTCTTATAACTCACTAATACACTGACTCATACTCATATAACTCACTAATACACAGACTCACACTCACACTCATATAACTCACTGATACACTGACTCACACTCACACTCCTATAACTCACTGATACACTGACTCACACTCACACAGCGAGTCAGTGCTGACCGTGTGCTTTCACAGACTCTCTGTGGTGACTCTGTCTCTGTCCCAGATGGTGAATCTGCTCCTGGCCAAGGGGGCCAACATCAACGCCTTCGACAAGAAGGACGGGCGAGCGCTGCATTGGGCCTCTTACATGGGTGAGACTGGCGCCGTCTTCATAACAAATACAGTACATACAGACATGAATGGATAGATGGATAAAGTCACCTCTTCACGTGTCTCTTAGCGTGTCGTTTGGAGATGCGTATGATTTTATTCACACAGCATAAGCACACACACACACGTAGTGTAGTCATGAATATTCTGTTTAAAGCAGAGCAGGTGGAAATTGCAATCTGAAAAGGATTATTTTGGTGTTGTTTGAGCTGCAGGATGCTGCCAGTAGGATTTTGAGGATTTTGGATGTTTTATGGGCTTGGAGTTCCTGATTTCGGGCGGGTGCGGGGTGCGGGGTGTGGGGTGCGGGGTTAGGATGCGAGGGGGGGGGGGGGGGGTGTATACAGGAAGGAAGTCACTCTGGGCTCGGCCCCCCTGTGTGTTCCTGCAGGTCACCTGGACGTGGTTTGTCTGCTGGTCAGTCAGGGGGCGGAGTTTAGCTGTAAGGACAAGCGCGGGTACACGCCCCTCCATGCTGCAGCCTCCAATGGGCAGATCGCCGTGGTGAAGCACCTCCTCAACCTGTCAGTGGAGGTACTGAGCCAATCACACACAGTACACAGGTGTATGCTGGTAGTTACAGGTCCTTTCATATATCCTACATACATATACGCAGGACTTTATATAGATATGCACTGTCATGTTTGCACAGTTTTCTCATTGTGTTAACATGATATATTCTCATTATCAGACTAATCTATTGGAGGCAACTCCCACAGTTTTACCTTGGTTTACACTGACACTCTTGCGTGTTTGCATGTTGATACACTGGTTACAGTTACACTTCCACAACCTGTTCTCAGCATCAGGCATTCTGGAAAAAAATAAATAAACATAAAACTTTTGGCACATTGACAAATGGCTCCACTGATGCTTATTGTTGAACAATGCTCTGATGCAGTGTGTGTGTGTGTGTGTGTGTGGTGTGCCTGGTGTGCCTGTGTGTGTCTGTGTGTGCCTGTGTGTGTGTGCGTGTGTGTGTGTGTGTGTGTGTGCGTGTGTGTGTCTGTGTGCGTGTGTGTGTGTGTGTGTGTGTGTGTGTGTGTGTGTGTGTGTGTGTGTGTGTGTGTGTGTGCGCGTGTGTGTCTGTGTGTGTGTTGTGTGTGTGTGTGTGTGTCTGTGTGCGTGTCTGTGCGTGTGTGTGTGTGTGTGTGTGTGTGTGTGTGTGTGTGTGTGTGTGCGTGTGTGTCTGTGTGCGTGTGCGTGTGCGTGTGTGTCTGTGTGCGTGTGCGTGTGCGTGTGCGTGTGTGTGTGTTTTTCTCTGCGCTCACACACAGATCGATGAGGCCAATGCCTTTGGGAACACCGCTCTGCACGTGGCTTGTTTTAACGGGCAGGACGCGGTAGTGAATGAGCTGATTGACTATGGCGCCAACGTTAGCCAACCCAACAACAAGGGCTTCACCCCGCTGCACTTCGCTGCCGCCTCTACGCACGGCGCCCTCTGCCTCGAGTTCCTGGTCAACAACGGCGCCGACGTCAACGTGCAGGTGGGCCAACTGCGCCATCGTTAGCCTCCGACTCGTTAGCCATCGTTAGCATCCGACTCCTTGTATCTCTGTCTGTCGCCGATGTGGCTGTCTGGTTCTGATCCATCACAGTTTACTTATATCTGTCTGTGTCTCAAAAGCCTCTATTTTGTCTATTTTGTCTTTTTTACATCTCTAAATTATCATAAATTATCAACCAGATTCTCAATTTTCTCTCTCTCAAATTCTAATTACAAATTAAAATTCAAATGCTTTATTGGCATGACATATTTAAAAATACATGTTGCCAAAGCGTAATGATATCAACGATTAATCATAAACTATAGAAAAAAAAATAGAAAAAAACAACAATAACATCATAACCTCTAATAATCTCTCTATCTCTCTCTCTCTCTCTCTCTCTCCCTCGCAGAGTCGGGACGGTAAAAGCCCTCTCCACATGACTGCGGTCCATGGTCGCTTCACTCGATCTCAGACTCTCATCCAGAATGGTGAGGCCGCTGGCTTAGGGTATGCCTGGGTGGCAGTGTAGTGTAATGGGGAGGGAACTGGGCTTGTAACCTAAAGTTTGCAGGTTCGATTCCCAGGTAGGACACTGCCGTTGTATTCTTGAGCTAAAGGCACCTAACCTGAATCGCTTCAGTATCCAGCTGTATAAATGGATACTATGTACAAATGCTGTGTTGTGTAAATGTTGAATTGGTGTGAGATGATGTGTGTATGTTGTAGGTGGGGAGATAGACTGTGGATAAGAATAATAAAGTATATGATGGTGTGTGTATGTTGTCGGTGAGGGGATAGGCAGTGTGGATAAGGATAATAAAGTATATGATGGTGTGTGTATGTTGTAGGTGAGGGGATAGACAGTGTGGATAAGGATAATAAAGTATATGATTGTTTGTGTATGTTATAGGTGAGGGCATAAGCAGTGTGGATAAGGATAATACAGTATATGATGGTGTGTGTATGTTGTCGGTGAGGGGATAGGCAGTGTGGATAAGGATAATAAAGTATATGATGGTGTGTGTATGTTGTAGGTGAGGGGATAGACAGTGTGGATAAGGATAATAAAGTATATGATTGTTTGTGTATGTTATAGGTGAGGGCATAAGCAATGTGGATAAGGATAATACAGTATATGATGGTGTGTGTATGTTGTAGGTGGGGGGATAGGCAGTGTGGATAAGGATAATACAGTATATGATGGTGTGTATGTTGTAGGTGGGGGGATAGACAGTGTGGATAAGGATAATACAGTATATGATGGTGTGTATGTTGTAGGTGGGGAGATAGGCAGTGTGGATAAGGATAATAAAGTATATGATGGTGTATGTATGTTGTAGGTGAGGGGATAGGCAGTGTGGATAAGGATAATAAAGTATATGATGGTGTGTGTATGTTGTAGGTGAGGGGATAGACAGTGTGGATAAGGATAATAAAGTATATGATGGTGTGTGTATGTTGTAGGTGAGGGGATAGACAGTGTGGATAAGGATAATAAAGTATATGATTGTTTGTGTATGTTATAGGTGAGGGCATAAGCAGTGTGGATAAGGATAATACAGTATATGATGGTGTGTGTATGTTGTCGGTGAGGGGATAGGCAGTGTGGATAAGGATAATAAAGTATATGATGGTGTGTGTATGTTGTAGGTGAGGGGATAGACAGTGTGGATAAGGATAATAAAGTATATGATTGTGTGTGTATGTTGTAGGTGAGGGGATAGAGTGTGGATAAGGATAATAAAGTATATGATGGTGTGTGTGTATGTTGTAGGTCAGGGGATAGAGTGTGGATAAGGATAATAAAGTATATGATGGTGTGGGTATGTTGTAGGTGAGGGGATAGAGTGTGGATAAGGATACATAAAGTATATGATGGTGTGTGTATGTTGTAGGTGAGGGGATAGGCAGTGTGGATAAGGATAATAAAGTATATGATGGTGTGTGTAAGTTGTAGGTGAGGGGATAGACAGTGTGGATAAGGATAATAAAGTATATGATGGTGTGTGTATGTTGTAGGTGAGGGGATAGACAGTGTGGATAAGGATAATAAAGTATATGATTGTTTGTGTATGTTATAGGTGAGGGCATAAGCTGTGTGGATAAGGATACCAGTATATGATGGTGTGTGTATGTTGTCGGTGAGGGATAGGCAGTGTGGATAAGGATAATACAGTATATGATGGTGTGTGTATGTTGTCGGTGAGGGGATAGGCAGTGTGGATAAGGATAATACAGTATATGATGGTGTGTGTATGTTGTAGGTGAGGGGATAGACAGTGTGGATAAGGATAATAAAGTATATGATTGTGTGTGTATGTTGTAGGTGAGGGGATAGACCGTGTGGATAAGGATAATAACGTATATGATTGTTTGTGTATGTTATAGGTGAGGCCATAAGCTGTGTGGATAAGGATAATACAGTATATGATGGTGTGTGTATGTTGTCGGTGAGGGGATAGGCAGTGTGGATAAGGATAATACAGTATGATGGTGTGTGTATGTTGTCGGTGAGGGGATAGGCAGTGTGGATAAGGATAATAAAGTATATGATGGTGTGTGTATGTTGTAGGTGAGGGGATAGACAGTGTGGATAAGGATAATAAAGTATATGATTGTGTGTGTATGTTGTAGGTGAGGGGATAGAGTGTGGATAAAGATAATAAAGTATATGATGGTGTGGGTATGTTGTAGGTGAGGGGATAGACAGTGTGGATAAGGATAATAAAGTATATGATGGTGTGTGTGTATGTTGTAGGTCAGGGGATAGAGTGTGGATAAGGATAATAAAGTATATGATGGTGTGGGTATGTTGTAGGTGAGGGGATAGAGTGTGGATAGGATAATAAAGTATATGATGGTGTGTGTATGTTGTAGGTGAGGGGATAGGCAGTGTGAATAAGGATAATAAAGTATATGATGGTGTGTGTGTGTGTGTGTATGTTGTAGGTGGGGAGATAGACAGTGTGGATAAGGACGGTAACACTCCGCTCCACATCGCCGCTCGATACGGCCACGAGTTACTCATCAACACCCTCATCACCAGTGGAGCCGACTGCACAAGGTCCAACTTTATATTTATCTGTCTTCGTCTGTGTTTCTGTTTTTTATATAATGATACCTACATTCAGGAATGGGTTTTCTATTATATAACATAGTGTTTTGTAATACCGTTTCCTTACTGTGGTATTCTTATGTTCCTCCATCCTGCGCATCACTTCCTGCTCCCGTCTCTACTTTCCATTTCCCCCCACCCCCACCCTTTCTCACCACTTCCCCTCAACACATCTCACTTTTACTCCACCCGTTATTCACTCTTCCCTTCACTCCTCTCCCCCTTTCCTCCTCTTCCGTCCTCTCCCAAACCCTTCCCTCCTCTCCCCCCAAACCCTTTCTCTCTCCCAAATCCTTCCCTCCTCTCCTTCTCCCTTCCTCTCCCTAGACGAGGGGTACATGGGATGTTCCCCCTGCACCTGGCCGCCCTGAACGCTCACGCCGACTGCTGCCGAAAGCTACTCTCCTCAGGTACCATGGGACAGGGGGAGGGGCCAGGGCTAACCATGGGCGGGGCTTTAAACCAGTCGGCCCTCACTTCTTGTAATCGGGAAGGTCTACGGCTGTTTGCCGTGGAGGTTTGAGGTTTGAAGGTTGTCGGATCGTCGTGCACACGCAAGGTCAACGCAAGGTCAACGTGATTACGGCAGGAGTCTAATACTTGTAGTATCTGGGGCTCTGTTTTGGTTTTGGGTGAGGGGGCTTAAAAAAGGAATGCTGGAAAACCTTGAACAGGAATCAAGGATTCCGACAAGTTTGAAGGTTCTCTAATGTTTAGTTATGATATTTGAGATATAAACTGGAATGTGTCCGTCTTCTCACCGGGAGAAAATGTTTAGGATGTCAAGACTGCTTATCTTTTTCTTAACTGTCTGGATTTCAGGGGCTGTCCACATTTATTGGGGCACATAAATGTAAATAACACCTCGGAATGCCACTACGTCTGTGAGTCTGTCAGTCTGTCAGTCTGTCTGCCTTTCTTCCTGTCTGCGTCTCTTTGGGGTTTTCCGGACTAACACCTGTCTCTTTCCCTGTCTTTCTCTCTCTCTCCCTCTCTCCCTCTCCTGCTGTCCGATGTCCGTCTCTGCTCCGGGGTCTGGCTGTCTGCTCTGCCTGTCTGTGTGTGGGCCTTGCTTCTCCCCCGTCCCCCGTCCCCCCTAGGACGGAAGTACAGCATTGTGTGCTCCCTCAGTAATGACCTGGTCCTGTCTGCAGGCTTCCAGATCGACACCCCCGACACTTTCGGGAGGACCTGCCTGCACGCTGCCCGCCGCGGGGGGGTGAGTACCTGCGTCTGCCCCCCTCCCCCCCCACAATCGGCTGTCTGACACCTGTCTGTCCCTCACTGTTTTAGCACAGTTCACTGAAACACATTATAGTGTTCAATCTGAAGTGTATGTGTATTTCACATAATGTAATGCTCTCTCTCACTCTCTCTCTCCCTCCCTCGCCCTCCCTTTCTCTTTCTCCCTCATCCTCTCTCTCTGATTGTCTCTCTTCCCCCTTTCTCTTCCTCTCTTTTTCTGTCTCTCTGTCCCTCTCTCTCCCTCTCTCTCCTACCCCCGCTGTCTCTCTCTTTCCCTCTCCCTCTCCCTCTCTCTCTCCTACCCCCTCTGTCTTTCTGCCTCCCTCTCTCTCTCTCTCTCTCCCTCTGCCCCACCCTCTCTCTCTCTCCCTCTCTCTTTCTCCCCCTCTCTCTCTCTCTCAGTAATGTAGAGTGTGTGAAGCTGCTCCTCAGCAGTGGGGCCGACCACAACCGGAGGGACAAGTGTGGCAGGTGAGATTGAGGGGCGGGGAGTGGGAGGGGTGTGTGTGCCTGGGGCGGGGGGGGGTGGGGGGGGGGGGGGGGAGAGGCATGTGCTGGACGGTGGAGAGTGAAAGGGGGTGATTGATTGATTGATTGATTGATTGATTTTAGTCTGCAATTTAGAAGAAAAAAAAACTGTGCAGATGGGCAATTAATGCCACAATCATCTTTAATAAAGAACATCCCAAGCCTTTGGCTCATTACCATTGTGGTGCTTCCTGGGGAGGGGGAGGTGGGACGGGTAATTGTGAGCGAGGGAAGAGTAGCTTATAGGGGGGAACGATGAGGGATGAAGAGGTGTAACTGTGGGCCCGGAGTGTGTGTGACACTGTCTGATGTGTGAGGAGCGGCAGGTTAGCGTTTGCATCGGGAGGTGAGTCAGAAGCTGCTATTTATACACACTGTGTCCCTGTGTAGGTGTGTGTGTGGTAGGAATCACTTTCCTCAAAGTGCACTGACTCAGTGTGCTTCCGCTCCATCTGTGTGTGTGTGTGTGTGTGTGTGTGTGTGTGTGTGTGTGTGTGTGTGTGTGTGTGTGTGTGTGTGTGTGTGTGTGTGTGTGTGCGCGCGTGTGTGTCTGAACAGAACCCCTCTACACTACGCCGCTGCCAGCCGCCATTATCAGTGCTTGGAGACACTGGTGTCGTGCGGGACCTGCATTAACACCACTGACCAGTGGGGGCGCTCTGCCTTGCACTACGCCGCTGCCTCAGACCTGGACAGGAGGTGAGGAAGAGTCCACACACTGACCACATGCTCTCGTCTCAACTCCTACATAAGGAGCCCACTCCTTTAACCCGTTATCCTCATTCCTGGCCCAGAGGGGTGTACTACGAAGCAGGATCACTGAGTTAGCTGGATAACTGCACTGAGTAAGAGAAGCAGCATTACTGAGTTAGCTGGATAACTGCACTGAGTAAGAGAAGCAGGATCACTGAGTTAGCTGGATAACTGCACTGAGTAAGAGAAGCAGCATTACTGAGTTAGCTGGATAACTGCACTGAGTAAGAGAAGCAGGATCACTGAGTTAGCTGGATAACTGCACTGAGTAAGAGAAGCAGGATCACTGAGTTAGCTGGATAACTGCACTGAGTAAGAGAAGCAGGATTACTGCGTTAGCTGGATAACTGCATTGAGTAAGAGAAGCAGGATCACTGAGTTAGCTGGATAACTGCACTGAGTAAGAGAAGCAGGATTACTGCGTTAGCTGGATAACTGCATTGAGTAAGAGAAGCAGGATCACTGAGTTAGCTGGATAACTGCACTGAGTAAGAGAAGCAGGATTACTGAGTTAGCTGGATAACTGCACTGAGTAAGAGAAGCAGGATTACTGAGTTAGCTGAATAACTGCACTGAGTGAAACCCAGAACAGCTCTTTTTACTTCAGTCTATGTTCCTGATTTTTATTGTTCAGACAAATTATCTCATGGCTCAAATCATAACTCTAAAGTAATTTGAGAGTTATTTGTTTAGAAAGTATACAAATAACCATATCCATAAATCATAAGTAACAATGAATCTGGGCATTTTTCACAGGCTGTTTAATGATAAGAAGGGATCCGGGGGTAAGGTATTTGTGTTCACAGTGAGTTTTAATACAGAGTATTAGATACCCTTAAACAAAGGTGCTTGAGTGTTGGAACAGGTGGCTGGCATTGAGAACTGAGCTTGTGTGTGTTCCACGCGCATATTAATCATGTTTTCTCTAATTTTAGACTCATTTAGGCTAATGTTGTAATGCAGATGCTGTTGTCAGAGTAGCTATTACAATGAACAATGTACTCTGCAAAATGAAGGCTTCTCTGTTTATGGTACCACCTGCACTTTTCATATACTAATTATTGCTGTTGTGATGATGGGAAAATATCAAAGGTTTTTTTTATGATTTATACTTATGATTGTATAAACTGGTAGTAGTCTTTCACAGAGAAGGATTTCTGAGTAAAACCTGCGTACGTGAGTTTTCCTTTTAAATATGTGATTAGAATGTTCTTAACTGAACATTCTATTGCTGATGTAACAATCACTACTGGTAACTGGAAACAATGGCGTTCTAGAACGGTGACTTAGAATTTAGAAAAAAACATTCCAAAAAAACCTACTCTGCAAAGGGTTAAGGAGTGATGTACGTGAGTTCTCCTTTAAGAAGTGTGCTATTGCACTGTGCAGATACGCTTCAAGCAGTGAGGACATAAGGTCACTGATTAGACGAGGTTAATGTCAAAACCCCATTGGAAAAAAACAACACTCACCGCCATATGGCAGGTCACCAGTTGCAAAAGTGGAGTAATGTGCCATCAATTGATGATGGCCTCAGGCCATCCCATAATCATCGTAAAAGAACACAAGGAAGATGAGAACAGGCCATTCAAACCACGAGGGCTCCTCATATTACCTGCGGTGTAGAGTTTTTATTTTTAGGGGGGGGAGTCTCAAATCTCAAATACTCCAGCGGTATCGTACAAGTCATGGCAAAGCTTCTGTATTGCATGCATTTATAACTGTGTGTGGAATGCTGTATGCCAAAAGGTAACAATAGACGCTGGTGTTTAATGAGCTTTGATTGGCTAACTACCTCCTGCCTATCAGCAGACATCCATGTAATAACTGCGAGTAGGTTTAACCTGAACTATGCTTCTGTATAAATGCATTTAGCGTGAAATGCTAGCTGTTAGCAAGGCAGGCGCATGGCGTGTTCTGTTAAGCAGGCTACGGGGTGCAGTTGTATGTGTGGTGTGTGCAGTTTTCGGTCGGGGGGCTTTGTGCTGAAAAGAAGTGTGAAATTGTGCCAGCTAGACGGGTTCCTGACAGCTTAAATCTCCCGAGGGGCCCCGGTGCTGGTGCTGTCCCAGGCTCCAGCGGGCTCCTGTGCTATTTTAAACCCCACAAAAATGGTGAAAAAGATGCTTAGGCAGCAGAACCGGAGCGGGCCGGTGCTTTTTGTTCATCAGAACTGAGCCTGCGGTGTCTGCAGGTGCTGTTTTAAAGACAGGACCCCAGGGGAGGGGACTTTCCAAAAGTGCGCAAAAAAAACCAGGACACTGTTTTAAAAAAAAAAAAATTTTTTAAAGTGTGGAAGCAAAACTTCAACTGGAATTCTGCAAATGATGGATTGGCACAGTTGCAGCGTGTAGTAACATAACTTAACATAACATAACTTAATGGCGAGAACAGGCCATTCAGCCCAACAATGCTCGCCATTTTCCTACCACTGAAGGGTAGCTAGTGCTCACCGCTTAACTACAAATTTGATGCTATCTAGCAGTGTATCAAGCCTGGTCTTGAAAACACCCAGAGTTTCTGCCTCTACTACATGACCTGGCAAGCTATTCCACACAGCGACGACTCTCTGACAGTGACTGCTTCAGTAATCCAAGCATTTTTCAGGCTTGGAGCCGTACATTAGATTTTAGTTTAAGTAGACTGAAATGCTGCTAATTCCAGTTTGCAGAATGAGCACCAGGCCAAATATCACATGGTTATCGGTAAATAAGGCCTCAAGTAGAGAACCTCAACCTGAGGCCGCAATGCATGCTGGTATTGATGACAGCGCTCCACTTCCTCTCACTTAATCTCTCGGCCGCTGAGTGGGAGGTCAAGCACGTTATGAAACACATTTTAGGAAAGATCATTTAAAACATAAGTGTAAACGAATAAAATTCTGTCCTCCAGAACAGATATTGGAATTAATATTGCCAGTTACCAGAATAATTAAACCAACTAAGCCATCAGAGAATTGGAAGCAAATTACTGGAGCTTAATTATTGTTACACTTTAATCTAGTATTGTGCATTTAATCACTTTAAATCAACACTTGCTCACTAATATGCTACCCTCTGAATATAATGAATTGTGGATAGGAATTTGAAAGTTGTAAGTTACATTTTGAGATTGAAAACCGGTAGTTACTGCACAGCCAAAATCTGAGGGCCTTGACCATGTAATTAATATTAGAGCTAAATAGAGAGAGTGGTGAAGCTGGTGTTTACGGAGGTCCTTCTGCAGGCTCATGGCACAGGCTTTTGCCCCTGTGTATTCTGGGTAAATGGCGTACAATGATAAGGGAACTTGCAAACCCCAAAGTTTTAGGTTCGATTCCCTGGTGGGGCGCTGTTGTTGTACCCTTGAGAAATTTACCAAACATGATTTGCTTTAGATAAATGTCCAGCTATATAAATTGATTATATGTAAGCTGTGTGAATTTTTCTGAATACAAGTGTCTGCTAAATCCTCAAAAAGTGAATGTACTATACAGTAGGCTAGGTCCTCTGGATTGGATGGTTTAGATGTTCAGCTTCATTTTGGCTTCACCTGATTGGCTCGTATCTCACAGAAACTACTCTGGGTGTTAGAGCCCGGAGGTGGGCGTGGTCAGCACTGCAGTGTGACATCATAAGGTGTGTGTGTGTGTGTGTGTGGTTCGAAGGAGGCGCGTGGCTCTGGAGCCGGAGAGCGAGGGAGTGCAGGCGGAGAGGGAGAAGGAGGCTGCACTGTGAGTCTGTTTGGGGAGGAGGCGCCCTACCTACCCCCCAACGCCCCCCAACGCCCCCCACCCTGAACCCCCAACACACCAATCAAAATCCCCCCTGTCCCAAAAAAACCTCCCATGCCAGTCTGCCTGTCCGTCTGTCTCCCACGTCTGTTGCTCTACTCTCTCGTGCTATCGTGCTAACGCGGCTGTCTTGGTTGGCCCCTCTCGTTGGCTCTCTGTCTGCGCTCATTCTTGTTTTGACGCGTTTCTTTGTCAGGTTTAACTCTTCTTCCTCCGGTTGCTCTATAAGTAGATATCCTCACAGACTGCACGTGAACCGTGAGCTTTACGCTAAATGCCGTGCAGGGCAGTTAACTGGATGTCCCCATAATGCTTATTTTGCAGATGCTAACGTGCTAACGTCCTTGTGTGGATGTAGTCTCCGCTCTCTGTCCCTATACTAACTGTAATGGCCACCTGCTATTGCCTATCCAGGTTTTGGGGCTTGGTTGTGCTTTGAAGTCTGCAGTGATATAATTGTGCGTGCAAATGTATTCACACACAAACACACACACACACACACACACACACACATGCGCCTGCACATACGCACACAGACAAATACACATATGTGCACACATACGCACACAGACACATACACATATGCACACACGCACACACACACAGACACACACACACACACACACACACACACACAGTGCTGTGCACTCATTCACAGGCACTTAAACACACACATACAAGCTCTCCTGCCCTGCACACACCCGGCTAAACCCCCCCGTCTCTCTCTCTCTCTCTCTCTCTCTGTGTGGGTGTGTCTTTCTCTGGCTGCTACGTCCCTGTGTGTATGTGCCTTTCTCTCAATCTGTGATTCTGTGTATGTATATATGTATATGGCTCTTTCTGTGTGTGTGTGTGTGTGTGTGTGTGTGTGTGTGTGTGTGTGTGTGTATATATGTGTGTGTGTGTGTGTGTGTGATATGTGTGTGTGTGTGTATATATGGATGCGTGTGTGATGTGTGATATATATGTGTGTGTGTGTGTGTGTGTGTGTGTGTGTCTAGGTGCTTGGAGTTCCTGTTACAGAGTGGTGCTACAGCGTGCCTGAAGGACAAACAGGGCTACAGCGCTGTTCACTATGCTGCTGCCTACGGCCACAGACACTGCCTGGAGCTGGTGAGAACACACACACACTGACACAAACACACACACACACAGACACTCACACACAGACACACACACACACACACACACACACACACACACACACACACACTGCCTGGAGCTGGTGAGAACACACACACACAGACACTCACACACAGACACACACACAGACCCTGTCTGGAGCTGGTGAGAACACACACACACACACACACACACAACACACACACACAGGCAACAATAAACATTGATTTTGATAGAGGGCGGGTAAACCTAGAACTGAACACAAGCGTGCACGTATAAAATATCTAATGTTTATCTTTTTGGAGGGAAAATGCTCATGTTCCAAAAATATTCCAATGATTGATATCATGAGATCCAGGAAAGCATAAGATTTCAGTTTTCCACCTGCTGGTAGAATTTGTTACTGCATGCCACAGACTTTCAGAGACGTGCTGGGGTTGTGTAGTCATGTTTGAGGTGAAAGAGATCCTGCTCCTCTTTCAAACGCCCTGGAGAATCTCCGTAATGACTTACCTCATTTTCTTACTCAGCAAAATGTTTGTCAAAAAATGGCAACTTTTCATATGGAATATCAACTGAACGTGCCAAGGTATCAATCCACAAAAATGTACAAAACTATCATTTAGCCTGATTAATGGATGTAACGTTTTAGAGTAAATTATAGAGTAGCATATTTAGGGTTTATGAATACATTGGAAAAGAGAATTTGAGCATGAGGAACTTTGGCTGGGATATGATGTGTCCTTGAGAAGTCTTCTAGAGAAGTTTAGTTAAGTACATCTCACTGGAATGAGCTCAAATTAACTATTTCTTCCTCCATCTAATAGTTGCCAAACAGGCTCATGTTTCAAGTGGCAAATTGTCTGACCCTGAAACATGCTCAAAAGTGGAAGGTGTAGCCTACAGCAGGGTTGGAGCCAAAATGCAATTTCAATGCAGTTAATTCAAGAAAGTTGAATTGTAATTGAATTAATTGATTGAAAAATCCTCATACAACATTGAGAAATTTATTTTAATTCATTAATTGAATTTCAGTTCATTTTTTAAATTGACTGAAATTCAAATGGAATTGTCTCCTGCTGTACTCTCTCGGTATAACCTGCGCCTAAAGTGTGTTTTGCAAAAAAAAAAAAATCTATTTAATTAAGCCGGAGTTAAGCCTGTTCAGTTTCTGCTGTCCATCGCACGCTGTTTGAGTGACGAGCTCTGAGTCAGGAGATATAACACCCGGGGGGGGGGGGGGGGGCGTGAATGACACTGTAACACGAGACTGTGTGCTTCTCTTACAGCTGCTGGACCGGGACGAGACTCAATTAGAGGATCCAGGGTCTCCCAGTACCAGGAGTCCGCTCCACCTAGCAGTGAGTCCGGGGGGCGGGGGGGCGGCGGGCGGGGGGCGGGGGGGCAGGCATTGGGGTGGGGGGCTTTGGCTTGAGTGTCTGTTTCTTTTTTTTTTCTTTTTTTTAATTCAGACTTGTTTCTCATAGAATACAGGAGAAGTAATAATATATAATACATATATACATAATATAGAGAAATACAGACGTGGGTGGGTGGGGGGTGGGCGGGTCGAGGGTCTGCTTGAATATTCACCTCATACAGAGAGCGAGGATCAGTACCACACTAAGGAGGGAAGCTCCAACACAGGTAACAGTCTGATCTTCCTTTATCTCACAGGGATTTATGGTAGCCTGGCTTTTATTCGTGTTTAGGTCCAGGCTCTGGTAGTAGGTGTATTGTGGCAAATATTTTGTGAAACTCACTGCATACATTTAATTGGATTTCATATCCAAAGTCACTGAGTAGAAGCTTTGTGTCGTGGTTTAGTGCATGTTTTTTGTGAGAGGAAATAGAATCACTTAAATGGCTTCTGACTGTGGGGAGAATTAATTTGCTGGTATTTAAATAAAAGTGCACCAGAATGTGTGATGTATGTTGAGATGATCACTGTGGAAGTGTGTCACTTTCAGGCCTGGGTCCAGTATACATTTGAAATAGATAAATGTGAGTATAAAGCCATCTTTACACTGCTGTACCACGGTAAAGAATGCCGGATCTGAGCCACGAAAAATGAAAGACTGACCAATTTATTTATGCTGTGTGTAAAGATGGCTTGAGTTTGAAACTATTCTGCCGATCCCTGGGAACTTTCAGTGAAGCATGTTACTAACCACAGTTTACAACATATTGGGCTGGTTTCCCAGACATGGATTAGGCCTAGTCCTAGACTAAAATAAAAATTCAATGAAGATACGTTTTTAGTCTAGGACTAGGCTTAAATCCATGCCTGGGAAAACCTAGCCAAAATAATGCGAAAGAAAAGGTTTTCTGAATGTTGGTGAAAATTCTATTGAAATTGTCCGTAATCTGCTGCAGACATTTACTGGCATCTACAGGATTGAAATATGTAAATTGATTATTTGACCCAGTGCATTGCTTTGGGCGTGTGGGAGTGGAGAGGTAAGTGTGGGTGTTACCTGCCTCCCCAGGCCTACCACGGCCACGCCCAGGCTTTGGAGGTGCTTCTTCAGGGGGGGATGGCGGTGGACCAGAGGGACGATGCCGGCCGTACCCCACTGGCGCTGGCGGCCCTCAGGGGCCACACTGACTGCGTGCACACTCTGCTGAGCCAGGGGGCGTCGCCCAGGACCAGGACTCCGCCCGAGGACGCACACCTGTGCACCTGGCAGGTAGGCGCCCCTCCCGCGTGTGGTGCAAGCTTTTCGTTGCGGTGGGCGTGTCTCTGAATTTCTGCGTGCTCATTGGCTAACTCCTCTGTCCCCGCCCCCTGTGTTTCCGCAGTGATGAACGGTCACACGTCCTGCTTGCGCCTCATGCTGGACGACTCGGACAGCGCGGACCTGGTGGACGCGCGGACTCTCAGGGACTGTGAGTCCTTCCTTCTGTCTGTCCATCCTTCCGTCTGTCCATCCTTCTGTCTGTCCATCCTTCTGTCTGTCCATCCTTCTGTCTGTCCATCCTTCCGTCTGTCCATCCCCCTGATGTCATTCTTTCCCTCTCTGTGCACGGACCTCTTGAGCCTGGTAACCGTGTCCAATCGGTGTGTTATTATCAAATGGGCCAAAATACTCAAATGTATCGTGGAGGTTATTATTTACATGAAAGGAGGTTGTTAGAAGTAACACAGAGGGTGAAAATGATGTTGCTGCCCCCCCCCATGGCTGTGTGATGTGTGTGAACTCTCATCTCTGGTTCCACTGCTCTGATTAGAGTCGTGACTAAGTGTGACTGACACACACCTGTTCCTGACACACGACACACCTGTTACCTGTTCCTCATACACACCTGACACACGTCTGTTCCCCATTCCTCACGCACACACACACACACCTGTTTCCCCATTCCTCTCTCACACACACACACACACACACACACACACACACACCTGTTTCCCCATTCCTCTCACACACACACACTACACACACACACACACACACACACCTGTTTCCCCATTCCTCTCACACACTCACACACACACACACACACGCACCTGTTTTCCCCATTCCTCTCAACACACACACACACACACACACACACACCTGACACACGTCTGTTCCCCATTCCTCACACACACACACACACACACACACACACACACACCTGTTTCCCCATTCCTCACACACACACACACACACACACACACACACACACACACACACCTGTTTCCCCATTCCTCACACACACACACACACACACACCAACACACACCTGACACACACCTGTCCCCCTGTTCCTCACACACACCTGTTCCCCCGTGTGCCCCCCAGGACCCCTCTGATGCTGGCGGTTGCCGGGGGACACGTAGACGCCGTGTCTGTGCTGCTGGAGAGGGAGGCTGCTGTGGATACTGCTGACAGACAGGGCCTGACAGCTCTGCACCTGGGGGTGAGCTTCCAGAGTCTTCCGCACACTTCCACAGAGTTGCACACACTTCTACACACTTCCACAGAGTTACACACACTTCTACACACTTCCACAGTTACACACACTTCTACACACTTCCACATAGTTACACACACTCCTACACACTTGCACAGAGTTACACACACTTCTACACACTTGCACAGAGTTACACACACTTCTACACACTTCCACAGAGTTACACACACTTCTACACACTTCCACAGAGTTGCACACACTTCTACACACTTCCACAGAGTTACACACACTTCTACACACTTCCACAGTTACACACACTTCTACACACTTCCACAGAGTTACACACACTCCTACACACTTGCACAGAGTTACACACACTTCTACACACTTGCACAGAGTTACACACACTTCTACACACTTCCACAGAGTTACACACACTTCTACACACTTCCACAGAGTTACACACACTTCCACACACTTCCACAGAGTTACACACACTCCTACACACTTGCACAGAGTTACACACACTTCTACACACTTGCACAGAGTTACACACACTTCTACACACTTCCACAGAGTTACACACACTCCTTACACACTTGCACAGAGTTACACACACTCCTACACACTTCCACAGAGTTACACACACTTCCACACACTTCCAGAGTTCCACAGACGTCCGTAGCAGTGAGGTTAACCATGGCTCTGCTCCCAGCTGTAACACGGGGATCAGGTGGTTAGATCTCCTGTTCCACTGTGAGGTCAACTGTCTCCCTCCTCCCCAGCTCCTGTGTGGCAGGAGGAGAGCGTTCAGTGCCTGTTGGAGCAGGAGGCGTCTGTGCTCCTGGGAGACTCCAGGGGGCGCACTCCCCTGCACCCCTGGCGGCCGCGCGGGGCCACGCCTCCTGGCTGAGCGAGCTGCTGAACATCGCCTTCGCCGAACCCCCCGCCCCTCCCCTCCGGGACAAACGGGGGTACACCCCGCTGCACTGGGCCTGTTACTAACGGTGAGATTCCTCTGCGCTTCTGCCCAAACAGACGTCCGGTACCAGGAGCACTGTATCCTGTCACTATAGCAATCACTGCAAAAACTAAAAATAATCTTAACAAGTATTTTAGTCTTATATTAAGACCTAAATTCTTATTTCTCGTACTTTTTTTTGCTAAATAAGACTGAATTATTGCCAATGAAGTGAGACAGTTTTACTCATTTCAAGATGCGTTTGTGTGTGTATGCGTGGGCGCGTGGGCGTGTGTGTGTGTGTGTGTGTGGGCGTATGTGTGTGTTTGTTTGCGTGTGCTTGTTTGTGTGTGTGCGCGTGTGTGTGTGCGCGTGCGTGCGGTGTGCGTGTGTGTGTGTGTGTGTGGGCGTGTGTGTGGGCGTATGTGTATGTGCGCGCGTGTGCGCGTGTGTGTGTGCTCCAGGTCACGAGGGGTGTGTTGAGGTGCTGTTGGAGCAGAAGACCAGCCGCTCGTTTGAGGGGAACCCCTTCAGCCCCCTGCACTGCGCTGTGTGAGTCTGTGTTTCTCTCTGTACACACGCTAACACGTTAAATACCATGTACACATGTACTGTGTGTCTCTCTCTGTACTCACCACACGCTAACACGCTAAATACCATGTACACATGTACTATGTGTCTCTCTCTGTACACACCACACGCTAAATACCATATACACATGTACGAAAGGAGTGGATATACTCTCCCCTCCTGCAGATTCTGCCATCTGATTGCGGAGCTTTAAATAAGGTAATCTCCTTTCAGAGTTGTTTTACTGTTGTCATGGAGGTCAGTTTCCCGCCTGCAATTACATCTGAACTAAAAATGGCCGCTTTCACAGCAGCGCAATTCACGAGGGGGTTTAACTTGCACATAACAAGTGCTCCCAGCTGACCAATAGGGAACAGGCAGGAAGTGAGGAATGAGGAGTGACCTTTGACCCTAGTGTCCCTCTTGCCTGCAGAGGTGAACGATCACGAGTCCTGCGCATCCGTTCTGCTGGAGGCCCTGGGCTCGGACATCGTCACCTGCCGCGACTCCAGGGACAGGTAACGCCCCGCGGACCCCCCCCCCCCCCCCCCCCCCCCCCAAATCTCATTTCTCTTCACCCTGACATCTCTACGTCCTGCCTTCTCACACTCCATTTCTGCCTTTCTCTCACTCCATTTCTGCCTTTCTCTCCATGATCTGTCTGTATGTTCCTCAGGTCATGCTTTACGGTCATGCTCAGCTGGTGAGATAGTGTGTGCCCACAACACCAGCAGTGGACAAATGAGAAAATCTTACGTGGGAATGCATTACACATACAAACTCTCTCTCTCTCTCTCTCTCTCTCTCTCTCCCCTCGCTCTCTATCTCTTCTCTCTCTCTCTCTCTCTCTGGAGATTGCTGTATAAACCTCCTTTACCAAAGAGATCTGGTGACCTTCAATGGAGGCTTATACATGGAGTTCTTTCCACAAATAGACACCTGGCACATATTGACCTTGCACAGGGGGAAGGATGCCCCTTCTGTGGGGTGATAGAGTCGGTATTCCACACTTTTGCTCACTGTAGCCGTCTGACCCCTCTGTTTTTATTACTGGAAGACCTATGTGGGAGAGTTGGGGTTCCGTTTGACATGGGAGTATTTGTGCTTGGAACAGGTTATACGGCACAGAAAAAAGCACATATGGGAGCTCATTAATTTTCTGATGGGGCAAGCTAAGCTTGCAGTCTGGCTCACTCGCAAGAACAAAATAAAAGATGGGCTGGTGACAGACCCAGTAGTGGTGTTCAGGGGGCTGGTGTCTGAGCGCTTAAAAATTGAATATGTGTTTTACAATGTCATGAATAATTTGGATGGTTTTAAAAGAATTTAATGTGGAATACCGATAGGCCAGCAGCCATACCACTATGCAATCTGCGCCTGCTGAATGGCTGAAGCTAAGCAGGTTGTGGGCTTGGTTAGTACTTGGATGGGAGACCTCTGGGGAAAACTAAGTTGCTGCTGGAAGTGGTGTTGGTGGGCCAGTAGGGGGCAGTCTTTCCTCTGGTCAAATAAAACCCCAATGCCCCAGTGCAGTGATGGGGACACTGTGCTGTAGGAGATGCCGTCTTTCGGATGAGACGTTAAACCAAGGTCCTGACTCACTGTGCAGGTCATTAAAGATCCCATGACACTTATCGTAAAGAGTAGGGGTTTCCCCGGTGTCCTGGCTAAACTCCCAGCCCAGGCTCATTCAATCTGCCACCTAATCATCCCCCAGTTTAATTGGTTAAAAAAACTATTCTCTCCCTCTCCACCTCAGCTGATGTGTGGTGAGCATACTGGCGCAAAATGGCTGCCGTTGCATCACCCAGGTGGGTGCTACAACATTGGTGGTGGTAGAGGCGAGTTTCCCCCTCATCATTGTAAAGCGCTTTGAGTATCTAGAAAGGCGCTATATAAATGCCATGCATTATAATTTGGTGCGTTAATAATGTAATATGTGGAATGGACGAAGATGGTTCTTATGAATTGCTGTTTTAGTTAATTTAAATAAGGATTTGTTTATTGTTTTTTAACAGGGGAAAAAACGTTTTAAAACTGTTTTTATAAAATGCGTAGGATGTTTTTCTTTTGTGGTTTTTGTTTTAAAAAATACAAGCACTGAGAAATAGTATTTAACTTAAATGGTTTTGTGAAATATGTATTTTTTGTTTTAGCTTTTTAAAGAGAAATAAGCATTGAAAAATATATATTTATTTATTTATTATTATAAACATCTTGCACATAGTGGATTTGTATTTGTTAAAATATACATGAAACGATTCATGTCTTGAACCCAAGTAAAATGGGTTAAATAAAGAGATGTTAAAGTCTCTCTCACTCTCTCCCTCGCTCTCTCTCTCTCTCTCACTCTCTCTCTTTCTCTCTTTTCCCTCTCCCCTCTCACTCCTCTCTCTCAGAACACCTCTTCATGCAGCTGCTTTCTCTGGTCACGTGGACTGCCTCCAGCTTCTCCTTGCCCATGATGCACCAGTGGACGCCATGGACCAATCAGGACGCAGCGCTCTGATGATGGGGGCGGAGCGAGGCTGTGTGGGGGCTGTAGGTATGAGCTCGTTGTGTGCCGTGAACTTGTGTTTCTGCGCTGGACCGCACTCCACTCAGACTGAGAAAATCTTTCCTTTATCGTGTCTTTTTTTGTGTTCTGTCAGAGGTGCTGGTGCGCAGCTCAAACGCAGACCTGGCTCTCACTGATCAGAGCAGCAACACAGCCCTGCACCTGGCCTGCAGTAACGTGAGTCACCACCAGGGGAAGACTCTTCCCACATTACTCCTCACAGCCTGCAGTACAAAAACAAAACCACATTCCTCTCTATCCATCCCCTTTTCACTGTGCAATCTCTCTTTCTCAGGGAAAGGAGGAGTGTGCTCTACTCATCCTGGAGAAGCTGACGGACCCTACCCTCGTCAGCGCCACCAACACAGCGCTCCAGACGTAAGTGTCAATCAAGAAGAGTGGGAGTTTTTCGCGACTTATTCGCGAAACAAAGTCGACTGAAACTCGTTACTTTAAGCCGCCCTTGTCTTTAGTTTGCCGATCATGGTTTATTTTCTTGGCTGTGCTCTTCTGCAGTTCACATTGTTTTTAACCCTCTAAGGTGTGAGATCACAAATATGTGATGAGAATGTTCTTGATTGAACATTCTAATGCTGATGTAACAATCACTACTGATCATTGAAAGCGTTGGAGTTCTAGAACACTGACTAAATATACATTCCAAAAAAGCTACTCTTCTAAAGGGTTAAGAAGATTTTTGGGTCTTATTGTCACCCCCCTCCATCCCCTCAGGCCCCTCCACCTGGCAGCGCGCTGCGGCCTAAAGCAGGTGGTGCAGGAGCTGCTGTCTCGCGGCGCGAGCGTCCAGGCGCTGGACGAAAACGGTGAGCCCCTCTGTCTGTCCGCCGTGTCTGTCTGCTGTCTGTCCACACCATCTGTCCGTCTGGCAGTCTGTCCGTCTGCGGCTTGGCAGCTGACGTGCCGGCTTTGTCTGCGCTCCTCCGCTCTGTCTGCTCCCGTCCGTTTCTTGTCCCGAGGTAATTTTGAGTGTCCGCATCCATGCCCTCCTCCCATCTGACCCCGCCTCCTCCCGTGGCCCCCGCCCCTTGCCCCCGCCCCCATTGTCTCCTCAGTGTCTTGGCTGGCTGTGTACTAATGGAATGCTGCTCTCTCTCGCCCCCTGCCCCTCTCTGGCATGGTTCCTTACCCTTCTCTATCCCTCTCTCTCTCTTTCCATCTATATCCCTCTCCCCCTCCCCCAACACCTCTCGCTCCCTCCCTCTCCCCCCCCTCTTCCTCTTCCCCCCTCTCTCTCTCTCTCTCTCTCTCTCTCTCTCTCTCTCTCTCTCTCTCTCTCTCTCTCTCCCCCCTCCTCTCTCTTTCTCTCTCTCTCTCAGGACTCACTCCCGCTCTGGCTTGTGCTCCTAGCAAGGAGGTGGCAGACTGCCTGGCTCTCATTCTGGCTCCCATGATGCCTTTGTGCTCCCCTTGCAGCTCCGGTGGCCCCTCCCCCGGCTCCGTCCTGAAGACCCCCCCCCCACGGCCAGGGAGGGGCCCCAGGGAGGCCCGGGCCCTCAGAGTCCCCTCAGGGACCCCCAGCGAGGGGCCCAGCGAGGGCACCACCGAGAACGATTCAGACTCCGAGACCTTCTGACCCCCGCTGGACTATAGCCCCACCCCCCTTCTGTCTCGCTCACACACAGACACACACTTTTACACACACCTTTACACACACACTTACACGCACACACACACACATACACACGCGCGCGCGCACACACACACACACACGCACACATACATGCATACGCACACACACACACACACACACACACACAAACAAATGCCCACTTTCACGTACACACAGCTCTTCTCAAGCAATTTTGGCTGCGATTTCTATTTAGTATGTACAGTAGGTGGGGCGACAACCCCACTGATTTGTGGGTAAAGTTGGGTACTTTGACTATTAACATTTTGGACTTTTTGAACGCCATTTTTACGTTTATTTTGACACAGGGACCACACAATAGGAAATGATCTTGTGAAGACAATGTTTTTAAAGCTGATTATACGTGTATGTTATACGTGTATATTACGGATATATGCAGGTATCACCACAGGGTGTCCGTCTGTAAGCACAAAGCCCACAGCAGCACAAACAAACATATTTACACGCAGCGCGGAAATATAAGCGTGTTGTAGCGTGACGGATACCGTACGACACGCAGGTCTGCCCCCCCCCCCCCCTCGGCCGTGTGTCTGTCTGTGCTGGAGTATCAGAGGAAACCCCCATCACTGAACCCAACCCCTGAACCTCGCTCCACAATCGAAGTTTCCGCCATTTCTGCCCTTTCTGACTGGGTGTGTGTCGGAGATCTTTGCACGTTTATTTTTGGCGCTCTATGGCAGCGACGGAGGCTGGAAATGTATTACAGACTGAAGTCTGATTGGCTCTGGGGTTTGGTCCTGTTACAGGTATAGCAAACACAAGCGGCCTGGTTCCACTGCCAAAATAATGATTTCTCTTACGCAGGGACAATTTGAAGTGCAGAAACAGCTCATCTGACTACAGTCCTTTTAATCAGTTTTAAAAAAAATAAAATAATAATTTCTAAATAAAAAATATATATATATTCAGGTGGTGCTATGTATTTTAACCTAACAAGCCGCATAGCATTTTTAATTGTTCAATACGGCGGCGAATGGTGAAGCTGTTGGGTGAAGGGTCATAGGTCATAGGTCACATTCTGTCTGGGTTAGGTCAGGGTCACGGCTGCACTCCCATGTTCTGGGAACCCAAAGGTTTCTTCCCCTTTAGGAATCAGGGGTTACCAGGGGTTCTTGCCTTACCACACACACACACACACACACACACACACACACATACATACACATACACACATACACAGTGTTGATCACTCCTTATACAGTATTATAATTGTTACTGCCTCACAGAGCCCCCGTTCCCCCTGTCTCTGTAGAATCTTATAATACAGACCTCATTCAGACCACGCCTACATCCCGCTGCAGACTTTCCTTACCGCTATGAATCCGGTCAGGTTCACACACGGCACAGTTCCAAACGTTAGCGACGGCTAACTCGTCTCCTCAACCCTGCTGGAGCAAGCCGTCGCTAGCGCAGCATAGCATTTATAACGAACGTGAAGTTGAATTTGTGACTGGGACGCATAGCTGACCGCTAGCAGGGGTTGTGTTGTAGACTTACAGGGGTGTAAAGCGGTTTCTCATTGTTTTTGTTGTGATACAAGTGTCTCGGACGGCTTTCACGGGTGCATCGATTGACGGTGGCGGATGAACTTTTGACCCCCACGTTTGTTATCCTTAAAGGTTCACCCCCGGCTCTCGCGTTTGGGTACAACACGCACAGTGGGTCTGAAACGTGATGGAGAGACCAGGGTAGGCAGGAACGCAGTGCAGTTTGCCACTTCAATTATCAAGCCAAATGAGGAGTGTGTGTGTGTGTGTGCTTGTGGACGACGCCTAACTGGCCCCGCCCACAATCTGAATGTCCCCAGCCATTGGTCAGTGTTACAGAAGCGCCGACGTGACTTGACTCCCCCGTTCACCTGCAGTACGGCCCACTGTGTGCCCAGAGCCAGGTGAACTTCAAATGGACGACCCTGCAGGTTAACCCCAGTCCCGGCCTGTATCTGTGACACTCCATGTCGGTTTTAATGTGATTCCGTGTTTCGTACTGTAGGCAATAGGTTCTAGTGCAAGTGAAGGCCCTGATTGGTCAATGCAAGCAAGCCTGTTTTGGTATTTATTAACTGTTACATTCTGGTACAAAACGTGTAAAGCACTTAACTGCTCGGGAGGGTGTCCGTTCTCGGACCACTGACTAACCCCGCCCCATTCGGTTTACCCCTCACCTGTCCGTCAGCGCTCAAACTGCAGCGTGCCAGCGAGGTCTCTCCCACCTGTCCGTCAGCGTTCAAACTGCAGCATGCCAGCGAGGTCTCTCTCCCACATGTGCAGTGCCTTGTGTCACCTCTTTGTACTGTTTTTAATTTGTGCATTTTTTTAAAAACTATTGTTTTTCTAGCTGTTTTGTAAATGTGCGTGTGACAGATAAAGTCCTGACATGTTGGTTCTCTGTTGTCAGAAAGCAAAAGGAAGTGTGGGTGTTGGTGTTGGGGAATGGTACTGGGGGGGGGTTGTCCAGTGGTACAAATATCTGCCCCCCTGCCACACACACACACACACACGCGTGCGTTCCCCTTCAACCATCTCTGCTGGAACGTCATCTTTGTGTGAAACGTGAGCCTCTCTGCGTATGTGTGCAATAAGTCTTAACAAAATGAAGTCACGTTTTTTTGTACATATCTGTGTCCTTTTGAAGCAGAGAATAGTTCTGTAATATTAAATCTTTCTTAAAAAGGTACAAATTGTATTAAAAAATACAAAAAAAAAAAAAAGTTAAGAGTAAATATGTTATTTGACAAAAAGTGAGGAACGGAGGAGGGCCTACCAGTATTATGCCAGAGAAGGCAACGCCAGGCTTGACAATCTGCTCATCGAGTGCCAGGGGGTAACGCCAGTTCATGTTGCAGTAAAAGAAGCTGAAGGATGTTTTCTCAGCTACATTTGGTCTGTTTTATAAAAATTGTATAATTATAATATAAATCTCTGCTTTAACTGATTGTTGTGTGCTTCTTTACATTGTGCTGCTGTTTTAATCCCACACATATCAGGGTTTAAACCTGAAGAGACTCACGTTTATCTTTATAATAAAAACATGAATAATGTGAGGGGAAGAGGTAGTGGTTCTACATACACAAACATTGACATTCCGTAGGAGAAAGAGCTTCAGGGTTTCCACTCTTTAAGATGTGATTTTACAGGATATTTTATATGAGCAACACCTGTAAATTCTGCTTGCAGACTTTAACCTTGAGAGAGAAAGAGTTAACGTTGCACTAAAAATATTTTTCAGGACAACTAATTTTGGCAATTTTCGAATTTTCCATGACTGGAAAACTGCATAAAAAATTCCAGGTTTTCCAGGACGAGTGGGAACCCTGGATCTTGTCTGGATTCTCCCGGATAAAAACACACAGAAAAATGGTGAAACTTTAATAAACTGTTAATATTTTATTACATGAATCTCTGTACAGTTATGACGAACATTATTCTCAGATTGGCTTGTTTGTTTGGGACATGTCTGTGAGGGTTTTCAGTGCGATGGCCCAAAATCTTCAGGAAAAGAAGGGACCCTAGTCTTGGCACTTCCACAACACTGATTATCACACCTCCCCCGCTGTCACCGGCCAGGTGTTCCGCGCACTCCTCAAGTATTCCACTGGGGCTGTGGCCTGATGTCAAATAATTTACACACCTTTACCTGCGTTACATCAGTCATCCGACCAAATGGGCCTTAAGTGTGCTTTTCTCTGGGGCTCTAACAGAGAGGGGGGGGGGTTATCCTCTCTGTCGCCCCAGCGTAGACGGGCAGACTGCCACCTGAGTTCAGGAGGCAGGCGTTTTCCCGGACCGCGCTGCCAGCATCGGCTCGACAGTCCATCGCCCGGCTCAGCAGTTCACTCCGAGCCCGGTCCAGTGGTCCGGTACCATCAGGAAGTACTTGTCCATGGCCTCGCAGAAACGGGACCGATACAGCTCAGGAGACACGACCGTGGGCATCTTCCCTGCGGAGCGGACACACGAGTACAGCTCAATCCCACAATGCACTCTGGCAGACAGGCGTTAGGTCACACAATGTTTGCGATTAAAAATAAGCACTAATTGATGTATTATTATTATTACTATTACTGTTATTATACTGCCAATGCCACTTGGACACACATCGGGGCCTGATCAACCCTGGCTGGGTCGTCTGGATGAGGGTGTCTCATGTTGAACGACCCGAAACACCCGATGACCCAAGGTTACATCACTGATGATGTATCCTAGTGCAGCAGTAGATGTATTACCTATATAATTATATCCCAGTCCATGTGCACGGAATATTCATGAGACTGGCAGATGCAGGTATAATTACCTTGGCCGCCCAGGATTCCAGTGGACTTGACCACCATTTCCAGTTTCTTGTCCCATGTAAAAGTCCGAATGTAATCTGGAGGAGAGATTTATTTATTTATCACCCTTACGCATGTACAACATGTCGCATGTAAATGTTACACTGGGAGCTGATGTGGGACAAGAGAGCAGAAGGAATCAGTGACAGAGAAGGATCACATGTCAAAAACAGTCAATAATCCATCGCCTTGGACCAAAGAGGAAAAACACCAACAAACAACGACCCCCCCAGACACAACGTTACAACTGAGCTGAGTCGAAAAGATTAAACAGAGACCCCCCCAGACGCAGCGTTACAACTGAGCGGAGTCGAAAAGATTAAACAGAGACCCCCCCAGACGCAGCGTTACAACTGTGAGCCGAGTCGAGAAAATTGAAGTGCAAACGCATGACTGCTGGTCATCATACTTACACAAACTTTGGACTGACCATTGATTAAACTCAACACTCACCAGTGCTGTAGTACTTGAGTCCAGGACTCGAGTCACGATTTTAATGACTCGTGACTTGACTTGGACTTGACTTGCTGTTTTAGTAACTTGGACTCGGACTCGGACTTGCACTATAATTATTGTTTCTTAACTCACTAAACTGCTTCAATAAATATGTGATTAAAAAAATAAAATGTAATTTTTTAACAATAATATTGGTAACGTTATTAATATTTTTCTCCTATCAAACTGCTATGCGGCTTAGTCACGACACGTCACGTGACGCTTGTAACGGTTCGGTTGTGGAAAATATATCTGCGGTGGCGGCGGAGCAGTGCCAGGGTGATCAAATTTTCTTTAACAAATTATGGCATAAAAGACGGCAAACGATCATGAATCGCACTCCTACACCAGATTCTAGTGCATTTTGATCGACTGAATACAGCCATATCGTTCTCACAGTTATCTATAACTTGATGATCCTGTTTTGTGGAATACCCTCCTCGGTCTAAAAGCGAAACGATTTTGTTCAAATTAGAAAAGGCAGGGAGACAGATGGACAGAGCCAGGAAGTGATGTCATGGGACTCAGGGGGGAGGAAGAGGGTTCGTACCGATGATTCCCACCACCAGCTGGTCGGTGGCGTCGTCGCGGCCCACCAGCAGGGAGTAGTCGATGATGAGGTGGCTGGACAGGAAGTAGGCGTCACTGTGGATGGCGGCACGCAGGATGGCCTTGCAGTGGGCGCGGATGTACAGGGGGTTGTCGTGGACGAGCCGGAGGAGGTTCTCGTCCAGGAGCACCACCTCGCAGCTCTCCTTGCCCGAGTCCGTCTTCACGTTGCGGTTGCGCAGCGAGCCCTTCAGGTCGAACACCTGCGCCATCTTGCGCCCGTAGAACAGGTTCTCCATCACCAGCAGGTCCAGCTTCTTCTCTGTGTTGTTTTGGGAGTTCTTGTAGCCGATCCGGTAAACGCCCAGGATTTTGGCCAGTGCGGTGGGGCGCTAGAGCAATATAAAACACACTGTATTTACCACCACACACACACACGCAAGCACGCACGCACGCAAGCAAGCACGCACAAACACATATCACATGCAAACACACACATTTTACCAGTTAAATAGAAAGGGAAGCACACTGTTCCTTCCTCCTGGACGATTCCCATATCTCTCTGGTTATCCCTGTATTTGAATCGTCTCAGGGCCTGAAGCTAGAAATAATCTGCCATAATTCACGTTTCACATTTATTACATTGCATTACAGGCATTTAGCAGACGCTCTTATCCAGAGCGACTTACACAACTTTTAGCATTTTTCTTTTTTTTTTAACATATTATCCATTTATAAAGCTGGATATATACTGAAGCGATTGAGGTTAGGTACCTCGCTCAAGGATGCAACGGCAGTGTCCTACCTGGGAATCGAACCTGAAACCTTTCGGTTACAAGGCCAATTCCTTAACCATTATACTACACTGCCGCCCATTATTCATTAATTACACCTGTTGGCCAGGTTCTCTCTCCTCAGAATCTCTCCTCCCTGTTACATAATCACATCTGCTCAATGACCCTTCCTAATGAGTGCTACACCCTCTCCTGCTGTGGGTGTCCCCACCACAGCGGACCCCCCCACCCGCCCTGGCGTTACCTTCTGCTGCACGGCTCCAGTGATGTAGGTGAAGTAGTGAGGGGCGAAGTCCAGGAAGGACTGGACCTCCAACCTGGGCATCTGCTTCAGGATGAACCGGTCATCTGAGGGAGAGGTCCGGTCCGCGGGTCAACAATCATTCCTCCCCCACACTTTACAATCAAAAAAAACCCAATCCTAACAGGGTTGGGCTCAATTCCAATGTTTATTTTGTCAAATCCAGCAATTAATTTGTGTTTCAGTTCATGATTTGAATAATGTCCATTCCCATTTTGGGAATTCTTCAATTTGATGAATTCCAATTCCCTTTAGGGGAATCGACTGAACTGAAATTGAACAATCCCCAACCCTGAATCCCAAGCATATCATAGTCATATATTATAATCCGATTTACTGCAAAAATGCTTCTACAGGAGAACCAATTGCTTAGAACAAGGGTGTCAAACTAAATTCCCAGGGGGCCGCAGTGTCTGTGGGTTTTTTGTGGTTTCCTTTCAATCAGCTGCCAATTAAGGCCTTGAGAACAAGTGTGGATTCTTTAACCAATCAATGACCACTTAAATGAACCGCTGGGGCCAAGAAGACCCCGAAAACCAGAAGCCGCTGCAGCCCTCCAGGACTAGAGTTTGACAACTGCGGCTTAGAACGTCAAAAAATAAAACTTTGCAGACAGGAATATATTATATAAATATATATTATTATATTTATTTGTCAGTGTAACGGTGTAACAGAATCATCCAAAGGCTGGGGTCAGGGGTCACCTTCGGTGGCGTAGAAGACGGCGCCGGACTTTCCGCCGCGGGCCTGCCAGTTGACGCAGTGCGAGAGGGAGCGCACAAAGTCGTCCTCGCTGCTCTCCATGATCTCCTCACGCATCCGGTGGAACTCCTCCGCGTAGTAGATCCGGCAGTAGAACTTAGCGTTAGCGTCTGAGAACTCTGCGAAAGGCACACACTCCCATTGGCCCTTTGTAATCACGTGATCAGAGACTATTTAACCCTTTGAAGAGTCTTTTTTGGAATGTTTTATTTTTTTCCTCAAAATTCTAAGTCAGTGTTCTAGAACTCAATCGCTTTCAATCACCAGTAGTGATTGTTACATCACTATGAAATTCAGTTAAGAAGATTCTAATCACATATTGGTGATCTTATACCTGAAAAGCGTGTTAATGGAAGAAACACTGTTAGAATGCCAAAGCATGGTTTGTAACAATTGGACAACTCCCTGTGAGTGTTGGGTCCTGCTACATGAAGAAATGCAAGTCATTTGAACTCATATACATGCAACACTGGATGTGTTGGAAATGGTAAGTATCCTGCCATGTAACAGATAGCGGTAGAAGCATAGATATAGAACCATAGATGTGACATACCATGTAATGTAATAGTAATTTGGAATTCTGAAATGGAACAATTTGGCCGCCATCTTACCTGGGTACAGCTATAATAGGAACCTGTGGCAAAGTGTCATGTACTTTCTAACCCACTGTGATGTCATAATCGGGTCTCAGAAGCCAGATAGCTGATGATTGGCTCATGGATATAAAACCATGGTTACTGGCCACCATCTTACCTGGGTACGGTCTCAAAAATTGTGCCACTAACTATGACATATGTCACATCTATGGTTCTATATCTATGGGTAGAAAAATCTGAAACTCACGCAGTTCAATGTGAGGATTTCCTGCCACTTTCTTCTGCTTGTCTCCTCCATCTGTCTCTTCTGAACAGCAGAGGGAAAAACACGGCGATGGATGAATGAATAGCGTTTGACCTTTGACCTCTCTCTAATGTACACAACATATGGAGTAGACCTTCACAGGATAACCAATCAAGCAGAGGCAGTGTCAGGGGCTCCCCGGTTGCATTTGACCTTTGAACTCAGGGGCGGATACTCACTGAGTGGGTCCGCCTCCATGCTGGTGCGCCCTGCTGGGGGAGCGACGGCCTCGTTGGGCTTAGCTGGGCTGTTCTTCACCCGGCTCTCTCCCACGCTTCAATCCCGGGGGCAAGGGGAAAGAGGAGGTCATTCAGTCTCTCTGGCCCTCGCTAAACACACTACATACAGGTCTGTAGCTACAGTGGAGGGTATGTGGTGTGTTGGTTGGGATCTGTCTGTACTGGTTGTAAATGGTCTGTGGGTGTGGATCTGTCTGTACTGGTTGTAAATGGTCTGTGGGTGTGGATCTGTCTGTACTGGTTGTAAATGGTCTGTGGGTTTGGATCCGTCTGTACTGGTTGTAATTGGTCTGTGGGGTTGGATCCGTCTGTACTGGTTGTAAATGGTCTGTGGGTTTGGACCCGTCTGTACTGGTTGTAATTGGTCTGTGGGTTTGGATCCGTCTGTACTGGTTGTAAATGGTCTGTGGGTTTGGATCCGTCTGTACCTGCTGGTCTGGGCCGTCTCCTCAGCTCCAGGCTTCACTGAGACCTTGGAGAGCTCCTCCAGAGCTGCCTTGTACTCCTTACAGCTGGAAACACAGCCGATGTCACAGTATCGTCAGGACAACAGCATCGTCGCGACAACCTCAGAGCTCCACGAGAAGGACTGTTAGCTCACTAAAGACACAACATCCTCTTTTCTATTCTGTGACTCTTACACTGTGAGCAGGCAGTGCGTACCTACTCTATTTCTCATTTATCTTCTTTTCTGTCAATTTATTTAAAGGTTGTATCAGCGATTTTGGGTGGAAACATAAATGATCACATTCATCTGATTTTTCCTCACGATCCGCTAGCTGCCCGCCCCATAAGCAGGCCGTCAAAAAACCGCGTCTCTGTAGGCAGCCTATGCTCCGAGATCGTACACAAAAACAAATGGTACTACCAACCACTCAAAACCAAAATAAACAGTATTCCAACCAATCACAATGATCTGCACAAACGCTAATACTCTTATCTCGCTGAAATCTTGACGGATTTACAAACGGTTTGGTTTCTTACAAACGTTATTAACGTGGTTATAATTCTGGATGCTTGAACACTATTTTTTAAAACATAACATAATTATTCATAAGTATGTTTGTTTGGGGTTTCGCTTCAGAAGTGACGTCACCCAAAATCGCTGATACAACCTTTAAGTTTGAAACTCGAGATATCTCTGACATCATAACCTTGGTAACTGTAGCTTGGTTGATAGCAGCTCAATAAAAGCAGCTAAGGGCTTTACAATAAGAGATAGGGCTGGGCGATAAAACTTAATGACAATTATTGAATAGTTTTTAGCACATTTTTTTTTAAATGCAGCTTTTTTCTATGCCTGATTCACGCACAGGTAACACACACAGGTAAGAGTCTCACCTGAGAGCGAAGGCGATGATGGAGCTGGGCTCTCTCTCACACACAGCGATGGGAACCCGCTCGTGTTCGTACATCAGGTAGTGCTTGTCCGGGTCGCTGACACAAACAATAGCACAGGTCAGAAATACCATGCAGAGCATCCCACCACTGTACCAGGGACTATCCCCACAACCAGTGACACACTATAAATCACCACTGTACCAGGGACTATCCCAACACTGACACAATGTAAATCACCACTGTACCAGGGACTATCCCAACACTGACACAATGTAAATCACCACTGTACCAGGGACTATCCCAACACTGACACAATGTAAATCACCACTGTACCAGGGACTATCCCAATGGTGATTTACATTGTGTTAGTGTTGGGATAGTCCCTGGTACAGTGGTGATTTACATAGTGTCAGTGTTGGGATAGTCCCTGGTACAGTGGTGATTTACATTGTGTCAGTGTTGGGATAGTCCCTGGTAGAGTGGTGATTTACATTGTGTCAGTGTTGGGATAGTCCCTGGTACAGTGGTGATTTACATTGTGTCAGTGTTGGGATAGTCCCTGGTAGAGTGGTGATTTACATTGTGTCAGTGTTGGGATAGTCCCTGGTAGAGTGGTGATTTACATTGTGTCAGTGTTCCAACACGGACACAATGTAAATCACCACTGTACCAGGGACTATCCCAACAAACAGTGACACAATGACGTATACATCATTATGACGTATACCTCTACTAAATTCATATCTTTCACTGCCAATATTTCTGTTGAGATCGTTTTGGCCAGCCACAAAGAGAGACTTAATCAGTTACGCTTTGACCTTTGACTTGTTAAAGGAGGTTAATGTTGTTTTTCAGTGGAATTCTCCATTAAAAGGGAGAGCACACTTACAACGGGAAAGGGATGGGGTTGTAGCTGTTGCCAGGCAACAGGGTGGCCAGGATAGCTTTCATGGTGGACTTCTCCTTCACCTGACTGTCATTGGAGCCCAGCAGATGTCCGTCAAACACATCTGAGAGGAAAAGGGGAGGAGCATTATTCGCTGCAAATGGGAGCCACTGAAAGCAGACCCTCCCCCTGCGTCTCTGACTAATGTTGGGGTACAGGGTTCTCTGGTCCTAAGAAAATAAATAATCTTTAAGTGACTGCGCCCAGAAAACGAATGCAGGAATGCATCTGACTAAGAAACAAATCCCGTTTGTAAAATATGACTTACAGAAGGTGTGCAATCCATCGTACAAGGAAAATTACAGACATTTAATATCTTAGGTGTGTGTGTGTGTGTGTGCGTGTGGGTGCGTGTGTGTGTGTGTGGGTGCGTGTGTGTTTGTGCGTGCGTGCGCGTGCGGGTGTGTGTGCGTGTGGGTGCGTGTGGGTGTGAGTGTGGGTGTGTGTGTGGGTGTGTGTGTGCGTGCGTGTGGGTGTGTGCGCGTGTGCGTGTGGGTGTGTGCGTGTGGGTGTGTGTGTGCGTGCGTGTGTGCGTGCGTGTGTGGGTGTGTGTGTGCGTGCGTGTGGGTGTGTGCGCGTGTGCGTGTGGGTGGTGTGCGTGTGAGTGTGTGTGTGTGTGTGTGTGTGCGTGTGGGTGTGTGCGTGTGGGTGCGTGCGTCTTTTCTTGCCTTCTGGGATGCTGATGGAGTCCTGCTCAGGAAAGGAAGGTCCGCACGAGAGTGGTTCTGAACCCGCTTCCCCCGGCGACGGCAGCTGCAGCAGCGACGACGACCCCGAGCCCGAGGGCAGCGTGCTCAGGTACCGATCCTCTGTCAATCAACACGGGGAGGACACGCCCATCAGCAAAACTAACCAATGGGATGAAAGCTGCGGCACACTGGGGCCTCTGCACTTACCTTTCTCTCCGTTCTGCACCACGGGGGACGGGTTTCGAGGGGAGGACTCCAGAGCACTCGTCTGTCAATCAAAAAAAAAACACAGGAGTTAACACACCACACTCGTCTGTATTATGGAGCTGTAACCCTTTCAAGAGTCGGTTTTTTTCCGAATGTTTTTTTCAAAATTCTAAGTCAGTGTTCCAGAACCAGTATTGATTGTTACATCAGCATTAGAATGTTCCGTTAAGATCTTACACCACACCTTAACGGTTTAATGCAAATGTGTGTGAGGGTAAATAAAAACATGCTTGCAAATGCTAAGTCACACCCAGTTTCTATCTGTCTGGAATGTGGGAGGTAAGCTTCAGGAGAACAGACCGGATAACATTACTGGCTGTGGAGAGATTAGCACAGGCGATCGGTGTGATTGTGTCCAACCCTGTAAAGACATATCCTGGTAATAACACACAGCGCAAGCAAGGAGCACCCTGGGTAATACTGACCTTGCTGTCATCAGTCTGTCTGTGTCTCCCTGGGCTGGGTGGGACAGACAGACGTTTCCTGCCCTTCTCCTGCTGGAACAGGTCCTGGAGCCTGAGAGAGAGAGAGAGGGGGGGGGGAGGGAGAGAGAGAGAGAGAGGGGGGGGGGGGAGGGGGGGGGGGGGGGACAGGAGTATTGTGCATTGGTTAGGGTGTTCTACAGAGCTGTTAAGCGATCAGTGTGAGGTCATCAGTATTGTGTAATGGTTGTAGTGCTGCCTTCAGTATTGTATAGCGGTCATCAGTATTGTGTAAAGGTCGCTGTGGTCGTTGGTATTGTGTAGCGGTCGTCAGTATTGCGTAATGGTCGGAGTGCAGTCGTCTGTAATGCGTAACGGTCGGTGTGGTCGTCTGCATTGTGTAACGGTGTGTGCGGTTGTCTGTATTGTGTAACGGTCGGTGTAAGGTCGAATGTATTGCATAATGGTCGGTGTAAGGTCGTCTGTATTGTGTAACGGTCAGTGTAAGGTCGTCTGTATTGTGTAACGGTCAGCGTAAGGTCGTCTGTATTGTGTAACGGTCAGTGTAAGGTCGTCTGTATTGTGTAACGGTCAGTGTAAGGTCGTCTGTATTGTGTAACGGTCAGTGTAAGGTCGTCTGTATTGTGTAACGGTCAGTGTAAGGTCGTCTGTAATGCGTAACGGTCGGTGTAAGGTAGTCTGTATTGTGTAACGGTCAGTGTAAGGTCGTCTGTATTGCGTAACGGTCAGTGTAAGGTCGTCTGTATTGCGTAACGGTCGGTGTAAGGTCGTCTGTATTGCGTAACGGTCAGTGTAAGGTCGTCTGTAATGCGTAACGGTCGGTGTAAGGTAGTCTGTATTGTGTAACGGTCAGTGTAAGGTCGTCTGTATTGTGTAACGGTCAGTGTAAGGTCGTCTGTAATGCGTAACGGTCGGTGTAAGGTAGTCTGTATTGTGTAACGGTCAGTGTAAGGTCGTCTGTATTGTGTAACGGTCAGTGTAAGGTCGTCTGTATTGTGTAACGGTCAGTGTAAGGTCGTCTGTAATGCGTAACGGTCGGGTGTAAGGTAGTCTGTATTGTGTAACGGTCAGTGTAAGGTCGTCTGTATTGCGTAACGGTCAGTGTAAGGTCGTCTGTATTGCGTAACGGTCGGTGTAAGGTCGTCTGTATTGCGTAACGGTCAGTGTAAGGTCGTCTGTATTGCGTAACGGTCGGTGCGGTCACCGGCTGTTCCAGGACTGCAGGGTTTCACACAAGCTCTGCTTCTTGATGACCACAGACTCCAGCACCGCCTGCAGCTGCTGGGGCGTGTCCAGGCCGCAGGAGAGCAGCCGCGCCTGCAGCTTCTCTATCCAGCTGCGCAGCTCCACCTCCTCCATCTGCATGCGCAGAGCAACACACATCGCATCACATCACAGTGCAGTACAGTACACTACAGTACATCACATCACATCACAGTGCAGTACAGTACATCACATTACAGTACACTACACTACAGTACATCACATTACATTACACTACACTACAGTACATCACATCACATTACAGTGCAGTACAGTACATCACATGACGGGCGTTTATCAGACGCTCTCATCCAGAGCAACTTACACACAACTTTTTTAAATTTAAAATAGTATCCATTTATACAGCTGGATATATACTGAAGCAATTCAGGTTTAGTACACTCCTGTATCAAGCACAGGAGTGAACCAGCACAGTTTATAGTGCTGTCAGAAAACTAAAACTAAGGTAATTCATTGGAACAAAAACAAGCCTCCAGGACCGCAGTTGTGCACCCCTGTTGTACACCAATCAGGACTCAGGAGATGATAACCCCACCAATCAGGACTCAGGAGATGAAAACCCCACCAATCAGGACTCGGGAGATGAAAACTCCACCAATCAGGACTCAGGAGATGAAAACCCCACCAATCAGGACTCAGGAGATGATGACCCCACCATCAGGACTCAGGAGATGATGACCCCACCAATCAGGACTCAGGAGATGAAAACCCCACCAATCAGGACTCGGGAGATGAAAACTCCACCAATCAGGACTCAGGAGATGATGACCCCACCAATCAGGACTCAGGATGATGACCCCACCACTCAGGACTCAGGAGATGAAAACCCCACCAATCAGGACTCGGGAGATGAAAACTCCACCAATCCGGAATCAGGACGCTGAATAACCCCACCAATCAGGACTCGGGAAATGATGACCCCACCAATCAGGACTCAGGAGATGATGACCCCACCAATCAAGACTCAGGAGGTGAAAACCCCACCAATCAGGACTCAGGAGATGAAAACCCCACCAATCAGGACTCAGGAGATGAAAACCCCACCAATCAGGACTCAGGAGATGAAAACTCCACCAATCAGGACTCAGGAGGTGAAAACCCCACCAATCAGGACTCAGGAGATGAAAACCCCACCAATCAGGACTCAGGAAATGATGACCCCCACCAATCAGGCCTCAGGAGATGAAAACCCCACCAATCAGGAATCAGGAGATAACCCAACGAGGCGGCGACTGGGGGACGGGGACCTACGTCTTTCTGAGCGAACAGGTCCTCCATCTTCTCCTCGCGGGTCTTGCTGAAGGTTTCTGTCTTCAGGGAGGTGAGACGGTCATCGATGGCGAGGTACACCAGAGTCACCCTGGGGAGGGGAGATAGAAGTTTGGGGGTGACTACGTCCATACACCATACATCTAATCGCTGTTTCTTTAAAGCGCAGTAAGAATAACCGTGGCCATGCAGCGTATTGGCGATCTTTCGTCCGTTTTTTTCTTCTAATCATACCTGATGCAGTAGTCAACAACCAAACATTGTTATCAACACCCAATAGGTATCAGTGATGATGTTTTTCTGGAAGCATTTCACAAGGTCTCTGACGTTTGGTTGTTTACTATCGCATCGATTAAAGGGAAAAAAAAAATAAAAGATGAAAGATCGCCAATAACGCAGTGATTATTCTATCCATTGGGTGTTGATAACAATGTTTACTACCGCATCAGGTATGATTAAAAAAAATTAAATAAAATAAAAAGCCGAACGATCGCCAATAGATATCAGTGTGATATTTTGTCCTGGAAACATTTCCCATGATCTCTAACATTTGGTTGTTTAGGTATTCCTACAGAGGAGATGAGATGAAAGATCACCAATACGCTGCATGGCGGCCATTACTGTTATTGTTAGATACATGGTGCAGTCCTAGGGGTGACCATCGATGGGCCTTTCGCGGGCGTGTCGAAGGTGGAGCCTCTTACTTCTGAGAGAAGTCCTTGAGGTCCTGCATCAGGCTGTTCTTAGAGGGACCCTGGTTCCTGATGAAGATCTGAGGTGGTGGGAGACAGATCTCCAGCAGTCTCACTGAGGTGTAGCTACAGGACACAAAAAAATTAAAAAAAGAGTAAATTTTTTACAAACTGTATGGAACATTCAGAGCTGTGGGACACCAGCACATTCCACTTAGAGCAGATGAATAGGATATCCCATCTTCATTAAAACTTCATTATAAATATTAATACATAACTGGTTATGTACAAATTTTAAACAGAAATACATTGCAGTCCTATTTCAGCCATTTACGTTAAAAACAGAAGAATTCAATACATACATTCATGAAAGGTCCGCACTCAAAACATTTTACAGTTAAGATGAAGCAGTTAACAGCAACAACGGTTTTATGTGCTGTTCTATGCTATATACGTATATGCTACGTACAAATTTATGTTTAAATGTGTACACAGTAATGTTTCTGTGGCTACAACTTGACCTCTTCACAGTGCATGCTGTTTAATGGAAGATAACAGGTTGGACTGTGCTCTGGTTTCTGGTTCTGGCAGACCCACCTGAAGGACGCCACCATCTGGTTGTAGGAGAAGTACTGGTGGTAGTCCTTGTGAATTGAGTGTCCGCAGGGCTCGGCGTTGGCTCGACGGGTGTACTGGTGCCCGTAGAAGCGCAGCTCCAGGTATTTGGCGAAGGACATGGACCACGAGTCATTGGACAGGGGCACTACTGGGGTCACCTGAACAGTCACATAGACACATGTACAACTGTCACAGCGAGTTTCTAGGTACTACGTTTAGTGCTGGTTTTACACCCGTTTTTAAGAGAGAAACCTCCTCAGACACAACATGTGATCTCTGGTTGATCTTGTTGTGGTTCATGTTTTTGAGTACAAACTTGGAGAGCTATTGCATGTAACCAAAAATTGCACTTATATTACCAGCCATAAACAGTTTTAAGAAGTTTTAATTATAGAAAATTGAAACACTGAAAAGACTGGCGTTACAGATTCATAATATGGCTGAAAAGGTAGGTGTAATAGATTCATAATATGAGGGAAATAACAGAGGTAATAAATTTTTGTGTCCAGGTCCCTCTGGAGTCTCATCGACACCATCAATTTCTGCAGCTGGGTGTTGCCTTGAGGAGGCACAGTATACACCTCCTACTACAGGATTCAATCCTGCAACCTCCCGGGCAGGGCCCTCGCCCCTCCCCCCTCACCTGCTTGCAGAGGCGACACCAGGAGTAGTTGAGGATGGTGTGCTGGTATCCCGGCACGGGCGAGTCCAGCTCCTTCAGAACGATCTGCACGCAGCCGCTGCCGTGGACAAAGCGCCGGATGTGGTGCACCATGGGAGTTTCGCAGTACATGCTGGGGCACTGATAGGATGGCCTGCTTCGCAAACGCACAGAGAGGGGGGAGGTAACAGGGCCGCCACACAACGGGCTCGCTACTCTTCCTACCATCGGTAGGTCTATTTTATATTTATGCTATTAGCGGTTACCCTGTTGAATTATATAGTTTATATACTCGTATAATTAATAAGCACAAAAAACGACGTTTTAAGTGAAATGTTTGCGTTTGCCGAAACCCTCAAAAGGCAGGAAATTAAATTGATCAGCCCCAACGCTAACATTGGGGCGGCAGTGTAGTATAATGGTTAAGGAACTGGACATGTAACCGAAAGGTCGCAGGTTCGATTCCCAGGTAAGACACTGCTGTTGTACACCTTGAGCAAGGTACTTAACCTGAATTGCTTCAGTATATATCCAGCTGTATAAATGGATAAATGTAATAAGAAGTTGTGTAAGTCGCTCTGGATAAGAGCGTCTGCTAAATGCCTGTAATGTAATGTAATGTAATGTAACATAAGCCTGCTCTCCATAAAGGTGTATCAGCACAGAGCTTTGACAACTGCTACAGCCCTGTATATGTCTACTGTACTTCAAATACTCCCCACTGGACAGATTGCTTAAGATTCAAACCTTCTGACAAAGAGCCTACTCATATAACTATACACAATCATACAGCTACTCTGAATCTTATATAAAAGTAACTGTCACCTATAACGGACACACAATTAAATAATTATGTCATTCAAATCAACCATTTCCAAAAATATATAATGATTCAAGACTTTGCGATCAACCTGTATCAACAAATACTTTGGACCGGTTCCCCAAACAAGGATCAGGCCTAGTCTTAGACTAGAAACATTTCCCCAATGGTGATATCCACTGAAAAAGAAAACTTAAGTCTTGTCTGGGAAACCGGCCCTTAATGTTCAAGTTAAGTCTCTAAATCCATAATGTTTTTACCTGAAACAATATCTTTCTAAAAATATTCCGAGGGTCAAATCATTCTTGCCGTAGAATTCCATGGTCACAATCCTGTCGGAAAGCAAAAGAAGAGGAACAAGAGGAGTGTCATTAACAGGAAGGACGAAGTCTCTCCAAAGGCAAGAGGGGGGGCGGGGCTTACCAGGGGCTGACACAGGGATTGGGGGCGTTGTTTGACTGCGCTGACGAGCTGCTGAAGAGCACACACAGCCTCTGGTGGTTGATGGGGTTCAGGCAGTCCATCTGCAGAATGGAGTCACACAACTAATTTACCTTTAACCTCTAAACATAATGATATCGACCTACGATCAGGTAGCAGTGGCAGCTAGTGCAAGCTATGTGTTCGTATCATGTTTGTTTTTTTAAAATATTTACAATGAGGACAGTGCTGATTTCCATCCCTTATGGAAATAGAATATACTGCAATATATTATAAATAGGTAGACTTTTTAGAGAAGGTAATTAAAATTACATTTCACAGCAAAAACACATTGCGATATCTGAAAGCAACGACAATTTGTACTTTCCTCATATAAAGTGTTATTGAATAATCAACATCACATTGCGGGGTATTCCCTTCCTCGTTACCTTGGTGGCCCAGGTCATGTCGCTCTGAGGCGGGCCCCGCTCGTCCTCGCTGTCCGCCTTCACGGGCGCCCTGATAGGCGGAGCCTCTCGGACCTGCACGAAGGGGTCGGCGTCCCTCGTCCGGATGCGCCCGCCCTGGGCCCGGAAATCGGCCAGCGTGCGGGCCAGCGCCTGGCTGTTGCCCAGCTGCTCGGCGATGCGCATGCTCGTGAGCCGGTGGGAGGGCAGCACCCGTATGGAGCGCGGGGCGGGGCCCGGCCCCGCCGTGCCGTTGGCCACGCCCCCCTGGGGCGGCCCCGCCTCCTTCAGCAGCAGCCTCTTGCGGCGGCCGTCGAGCTCGCGGAAGTCCTTGTTGAGCAGCGGGGAGAGGTAGACCTGCTCGGGGAAGTAGTCGCGGCTCGGGCAGCGCAGGCCGCCCGGTGACAGCAGGAAGGGCTCTCTGAAGGTGATGTAGGGCGAGATGCACAGGATGATGTCCTTCAGCTCCTGCCTGAACGCCGCCGTGATCGACTTGAGCCGGTCGTCGGAGGACGCCACCTGCTCCGCCACGAACATGCCGGTGTCGTCCTGCAGCGGGTCGCGGAAGAGGCGCGGGGGCCGGGGGCGGCGGCGTCTCCGAGCCAGAGCTGTCCCGCGAGTCGCCGCGCGCCAGCGCCCGTTTGGGCCCCACCTCCTCCGGCGCGGCCGCCTCCACCAGGTCGGAGATGAGGAAGGGCGGGGACACGGGAGGGGGCGGGGCCGGAGGGCAGGACACCGGAGTGGAGGTCAGTCTGTCCTGGTCGTCCCGCTCGGCTCCCGGGAACGACAAGGCCGAATCCGCCTTGGCGCCCTTCGGGCTCTCCCCGTCCTTCAGCGACGACTCCGCCATTCCCGCCAGCTTCTCCAGGGGGCCGTCCTGCTCCAGGAGCCCCGGCCCACCGTCCCCTGTCAGAAAGGGGTCGCTGCCGTCCACCCTGGCCCCTTCTCCTCCTCCATCCTCCTCCTCCTCCTCCTCTTCTCCCGTGGCGCTCTCCAGCAGGCAGGGGAAGGAGCTGGTTTTGGCCAGGCTGGGCGGCATGGCGAACTCGTCCATCAGGAAGGAGATCTCCAGTTGGGAGTGGTAGGCCACGCAGATCATCAGCACGATGATCTCCTTCACCCGGGCCAGCTCATACTCGGACGCCCCCCGCAGCTTAATGGTACAGCCCAGGTGGGCGGGGCAACCCTCGAAGAACATCAGCGTCTTAGCCTCGTCTGCTAAATGGGCAGAGGTGAGAAACATGACTCAGCTGGCCATTCAGCAACATTCAAATCTGACCAATAAAGACTGACCCCATATACACACAGCCAGGGGTGACCTTCCAAATTAAATGAATATTAAAAAAAATATAAATTTTATTATACTTTATGCCTCGCAAAATACCATATATCACACAAACACACACATATGTCTATATATATCATATAAGTGTTTTAAAAGTACTTTTAGCCAGTACAGTGGTAAGGAAGACATTAAATGCTAGAACCAAACCAAGCACTGATGGTAGATAAAACTGGCAGTGCATCCATGGTGTATGTCCAGACTATATGAGTTGAGAGAAGACAGTGCTGTCTGGACTATATGAGTTCATTCCAATCGCTTATTTTTACCCCTTGCATCCTTTCCTCGTGTCCTTTCCTCGCTCCTTAGCTCCGCCCAACGGAGGACGCGAAGAAAGGATGCAAGGATCAGATACAAGGATGGAGGAAAGAGGCAACACGCATTAGGCAAATGGAACGTCCTTGATCAATTTCCGGGTCAGGCGAGGACCGACGAGAAGAGGACGGATAAAATAAGCGATTGGAATCCCCCCTATGAGATGAGAGAACAGTGCTGTCTAGACCAGATGAGTTGAGAGAAGAGTGCTGCCTAGACCAGATGAGTTGAGAGAAGAGTGCGCTCACTGTTGGCGAGCTGGAAGGAGTGCAGGCAGAACTTGTGGCAGGTGCCCAGGCGGGGTTTGGTCAGCAGCTGGTCCATGGACATGACCAGGTCCCCCTGAGTCATACGGCTCACTCTGTCCAGTACTTGCTGCAGACACCAGGGGGAGACAGAGAGTTAAACAGAAACACAATGACTACATCTCTCCTATTCCTGAAATTAAAAAGACTGAATAGCATGGGATTGAGCTGAACCATGGGATTGAACTGAACTTTTTTTTAATAATAATTAATTATTCCCCAATTTTTCCTCATCTATATTCCTGATTGTAACAGTTCAGAAAGTTACTGTGATGGTGGCATTCTATATAAAAAGATAACAGTGATACTAAAATACCACTCATTTTGCATGAGGACATTCTGAAAGAACAGGCATAGCTGAAACACACAGACATTCTGAGACATGGAAGTAGCACGAATCGGCGGTGAGTGGGAGATGGCGACGGAGAGCGCACTGACGGGCTTGACGTTGATGACGAGCGTGATGCCGTGCTCCAGCAGCATGTCCTGGGCGATGCGTGACACCGTCTTCTCCACCAGCACCAGGTTGGGCCGCACGTCTGCGATCCGCTGCACGTAGTTCTTCAGGAATTCCCGCTCCTGCCGGACACGCGGACACATGGACAAACGGACGCTCAAAACCAGCGCTGCTGCGAAGCGTCTAAACCACCCGCTCTAACTGCCATTCCAGTCACATGATTAGTACTCTGACATCAGCAACAGAGTAGTATCTTTGGGAAATAAACAATACATTTGATTTATACAAAGCCTTTCACAGAAATGACGGGTATGTTAGTACATTGCATGTGCAGGAAGTGATTAATAGCTTATGGTAACCCACACATTCCCCGAGAAGGAATATCAGCCATGACGGATACATTTGTCAATTAACTAATGACTCAATCAATCAATCAACACATCAACGATCAAACACCATCTTCATCACTACTGATTGACATCAGTCTTCCACGTCTGTCTACGAGAACGGACGTATAAAACTGAGATTGGACATATAAAAATCCACAATCCTCTAGCCACATTTCAGCTGCCGATTAACATTCACAGACACATATTCCAGTAAAGCTGCAACGTTATGAGGTTTCCGCAACATCGCAGCAACGTTGTGAGACTGTTGCCGCATTAGCCAGGATAGCTGACCTGCAGTACGATGGGGTCGATGCAGGTGAACTTGGTCTCTTCTCTGTACAGGTACTCAATGGAGCACTTGAGCAGCAGAATCTTGGGGTTCTTGATGTAGGAGTTCATCTGTGGAGAGAGAACGGCCATGGGGTGAATTGTGAGCTGGATATAGTTCCGCTTTCTCCACTCTTCACCATGACAACCCCCTACCTTTTTATGCGCGATGTTCTTGGTGCAAACGAAGCCGTTCACCACAGCGGAGTCAAACTTCTTCCCACCCGGGATCTTGGAAAAACAAGACACAATAAACCTGCCTGGTTATAATCGGTCAGTTCCAAACACACACACACACACACTTACAACAACATCATATCACATCAGTACGGGGTGTGAGGAGACATTGCTGTGCTAGACTGTCACCGCTATGCTGGATTCATTCAGAAGCACAAACACTGAACTTCAGGAACACTAAGCTTTATTTTGGAGACACCGTTACATCCCTACTGGAACACTACGGAAAGGCAACGTTCCTTCTTTTAGGCTTTTCCTCCCTTATCCTCCTCACTGTGGAAATTCCCAACATGCTCGCGCCGCAGTGCTCATCGGAACAGACGCTGTGGATTCGAGAGAGCGCAGACAAACAGGAGTGCCTGATCGAGCAGTCGGAGATCCCCCTAACCCTAACCCCGGTGTGCGACGAGACGCTGTGAGCCCAACCAACTGAAACCCTCCCATCCCTGATCGACGCGAGAGCCAATCGGCATCGCCCTGTGGGGCTGCTGCCCAATCAACACTGACGTGGAGCAGTGTCTTAAATAGATGACCCCCACCCACCACCCCCCCCCCCCCCCTATGAAAAAAGCATATACTGCAGTATATTGTAAATATATCAAAATTATCTTCACAATATATTTAAAATATACTGCAGCATATTACATTTCCATAAGGGCCCCCAGCCTAAGAGACAATATTTCCATTTCTCAAAATGGCTGCAGAGGCCCATGACTCCAACATGAGATTATGTTGGTTATGTTGTCAGACAGGTAGAACCGGAAAAGGGCTACATTCACACGGTTATGATTCCTACCATGGAAAGGCAACGTTTATTTATTTTTTTAGGCTTTTTACCCTTCTTCGTCTCAGTGTGGAAGTTCCCAGCATGCTAACGCTGCAGCTCTCATCGTAACCGCAGAGAGAAGTATGTACTCTTCTCCGAAGCACGGGCGCCTTATCGAACAGTGGGGGACTTGCAGCCGTTTTGACAAATCCATTTCTCTAAATGGCTGCAGAGGCCCATGACCCTGACTCTGACAGGATTATTGTCTACATTTGCACGGTCAAAGTGTGAGACGGGTTGAACCGGACAGGGCTACATTTGCACGGTCAAAGTGTGAGACGGGTTGAACCGGACAGGGCTACATTTGCACGGTCAAAGTGTGAGACGGGTTGAACCGGACAGGGCTACATTTGCACGGTCAAAGTGTGAGACGGGTTGAACCGGACAGGGCTACATTTGCACGGTCAAAGTGTGAGACGGGGGTTTGACAGTCTCTGCTGCCCCTGACCTTCTTGATGTGGACGAACTGGCGGATGTCCATGTCGTCGTCGCAGCTGCGCACGTCGGGCCTGACCGTCTGAACCACCTGCCGCACCACGGGCACGATGATGTCACGCCACGACAGTGAGAGTGACTCGCTGTACAGCAGCTGCTGCAGCAGCGCCATCATGTGGCTGTGGTTGGCGGAGCTACGGAGAGAGAGAGAGAGAAAGCACGGGCGAGGGAGTGTGACTGGAGAAGGAACTACGTTGATACATTGTGCCATGGACACTCAAACCTGGCCCTCAAATCAAAATCCGGCCCTGGTTTTCTTTTCTCCCAGGTAATTAACTGAACAATTAGTGCTACTGATTGGCCAGACTGTCTTCACACCCGACTCCCAGGTAAAGGGAGGGTGGAAAACCAGCAGTTCTCGGCCCTTGAGGACCCTGATTTGAGTAGCAGGGCATTACGCTATACCCATAAACAGCAAACCAATTAAAACATAATTATTTAACAAATAAGTCAAAGATGATAAATAATAAGTGATACAAGCAGACTTCCTATTTAACTGCCAATAAGAATACTATAACTGTGGAGTATTAAAGGTGCAGTAGGCAAGATTTTTTCAATATAATTTTGGCAAAATTACTAAATTTACTCATTACATTCCAGCAGCTATCAATGAATCAAGTGTTCTGAGAAAAAATCCGGTTTCTGTGAGTGTCCTGGGCTCTGTACTAGACTGTCAAAAAATCTCAAGCCGGTCTTCCAAAAACCAACCTATCAGGGCTAGCTATGCAGCTACCAATCAGGGCAACTATCTACAAGCAAAAGATCCTCCCAGTAGAATAAATAGAGAGGAGTGCCTTGTATATTTTCAAACTTGCCTACTGCAGCTTTAAGAAAAGTATCGTCTGAGCACATTTATTGAAAAAACAATCTTTTTAAAAGAAAAACTGATGTGATGCTTCCAATAAACATGGACTTGACTAGCACACAGATTTAGCACTAAAAAGAACCTATGAACTCTCTGGCAATGCTGTTTCAATGTTGTTTCAATGATGTTTCAATGCCGTTTCAATGCCGTTTCAATGTTGTTTCAACGACGTTGTTTCAACACTCACAGCAGTCTCTCCATGGCCTTTTTCTCCCCGTTCTCCTCCCTCAGCTGGTCCAGGGAGCTGTGGTGCCAGCCCAGGGGCGTGAACAGCATCTCTTTGGCCTTCTCCTCCACCCGTCTGTTAAACAGGGACTCTGGAACGCGAGGGGTTAATCAATCTGGGTTATCAATCTGTAGCAAGAGCCCGTTCAACTACATACATACGGTACAAAATCTAAATTTGTCTAAAATCTGTTCTTCTATTCTGGAGTCACTGGCAGTCCAATGTAATGAATATATATCACATATTTACAGTATAGCAATACAGTGCAGCATATTTCATTTGCATAAGGATTCTCCTTTTAAAAAGAATCAAAAATCAAAGATAGATTTAAGTACAGACATTTAAACCCTTAGGATGTACCAATGTGAGCATGTCACAATGCTCCACCAACAGTAAGTAACGGCTGATGACATCACTTCACCCGCCGGCGCTGGAGAGGGAGGCCATACCTTTAATGAAGGCGTCGCTGATGGCGATCTGCTGTCCGCCGTCTTCTGTCACCAGGAGCTCAGCTACAGGGCGGGGGAGATGTCAGAGGTCAGCCATCACACAGGGTGAGAACAATCAAAGACCGCAACAGCAATCTCCTTATCTCACACCGTAGCTGACAGGTCTGTCTACGCCAATATTCACAGTCGGCAGTAAAAGCACAATCCGTTTAAGCTAATCTGCAGCTCTGTTTAAAAACGCTCTGTGTACATTACTTTCATGATGAAATAAAAAAGGCCCGTTTCTTATTGGGTGTATTTTCTTACTCAAAGTACTATGACGCAGTCTGACAACATCTCACATTCTTAAAGGCACAAAACTTCCCTATTTTAGCACTGGCCAAATTTTTTTTGATGAGGACAGACAACATATTTTTTAAAATTCCATATCAACATTGATATCGTGTCAAAAAGTGATAAGAACACAGTGCACATGCTCAGCAAACAAACTTATCTAGCACATAAAGAATGAACACAAACACCAGATTAAGTTCAATCCTTTACACAGACGGTGATTAGCAATCAAGTACACCCACAAGCCAGTCCTGATATGGACAGATTTTAACAGGAAAATCAGAAAATTACAGAATAAAAACAGAGAAACATAAGAAAGAAGCCATACCTGTCAAACATAGACTATCATCAGCAGCCACACACACTCTCAACGCCTGTGAGTCACACACACCACATATGGAACAGACACAATGAGAAGTAGCTGGTGTATGAGTGATAAGAGCCCTTCCTCTTCGGTCTTCCTCATCACAAATGTGAGTGGCCCCTTCTTTCCTCATTTGAGGAAACACTGATTGAAACTGATTTTCCATTCATTGCTACTGTTCCACTCCTTCTGTGGAAGGAACTACTGTCCAATCACTTGTGAGGGCTTTAGCAGCCTAGCTGGTGCTGTGTAGAGGTTAATGCACAATGACGAGCACGAACGCAACACAGAGGCTGAAAGGTACCTGTATGGCAGCATTGGTCTCACGGTAGTTCACACTCCAGCTCACAGATAATGCTCTGATCTTTCTGATAATTACCCCCACAATACCACGTGTCAACAGGCACTTAACCCCCTGCATTCTACACCCTGACGCAGTCACGGAAAAAATGGAAGATTAAAAATGAATAAATAAAAAAACGTATTCCCAACCTGAATGTCCTAAAATCAGCCCGTACAGCAGCACTTAGGCAAGTTAAAAATATCAGCAGCACGTTAGAAACATTAATATTTCATGCCGCTAAGACCCAATGTTCTAGTGATGAGTAATGGCTCCATCAAGACCAACTGCAACAAAATACCCATTACGCATGATGTCATCAGGACTAATTTCATTTGGCTCCCAGAGTAGAGGATGATTGCGGATAAAGAGTGGTGTGTGGGAGGGAGAGAAGGTGGGGCTCGAGCTTTAACAAACCCTGGCTTCCAAACTACCGACAGACAGGACGATACTGTCAGAAACGGGCCCTGGCATAATGGCACTGGTACTGGCCAAGGGGAGCGGAGGGGCTGTGCTTGGCGGGGGTCCCACACCTTTCTGCTCGGCTGGGTGCGGGGGCACGTGGGGGTACTTGGAGTGCTTCTTGATGTGGAAGTTGACGTTGTCCTGCTCCACGTTGAGGTTAATGGAGGCTGCGGAATCACTGTCCACTGCTGACTGAAAGCTGCTCACTGAGGTTCTCTTACTAGGGCTAGCAGAGTCTGTGTGTGTGTGTGTGTGTGTGTGTGTGTGTGTGCGTACGTACGTGCGTGCGTGCATGAGAGAGAGACAGAGAGAGGGAGGGAGAGGGAGGGAGGTAGAGAGACGGAGAGGGAGGGAGAGAGGGAGGTAGAGAAAGAGAGAGACTTTAATACTGAAGCATACATAAACAGTATGATTTTTAATATATGCTAAGTCTGAACATGTGAGTGAGAGGACCAGGCACAGGCGCTAACCTGAGGCTACGTACACTGCCGCTAGCCTGAGGCTACGTACACTGCCGCTAGCCTGAGGCTACGTACACTGCCGCTAGCCTGAGGCTACGTACACTGCCGCTAGCCTGAGGCTACCTACACTGACGTTAGCCTGAGGCTACATGCATTGACGCTAGCCTGAGGCTACATGCATTGACGCTAGCCTGAGGCTACGTACACTGCCGCTAGCCTGAGGCTACGTACACTGCCGCTAGCCTGAGGCTACGTACAC
>CM056383.1:72075494-72215494 GCA_029718625.1 Synaphobranchus kaupii
CAAAACAAACGCCATGACCAATCATTTGTCATGTTATCGGTTTTGCGAGCGCTAAAAGGTTTTGCACACGCTAAAGGTCTTAGTAAATCAGCCCCACTGTGCATAACCCTTACTATATACAGCACATCATGCACATAAAAAACAGTAGCATTACTGCGCTTGTCATCATTGCACTATATTATGGGCAGTGCTGACAGATAAATTTGCCTGCGTTTGTGGTCGAAAATTAGCTCTGCCCTTTATTTCCTATTGTATCTGTCTGTGGAAGACAAGGGCCTGTATTCAATCTACATTCATCCTTAACTTTGACTTCCAAGGAAACGCAGGCAATACACTGTTTGTTCACAAACTCAATTTGGCGAGCAAGTGTTAAGGATTGTTCAGCTCGCCACAGCATGTTTAAGGACAAATGCTGATTGAATCCTGGCCAAGGGGTGAGGGTTTGGATTGGGGGAAGTCCTTTCTCTTATTCCGTCTCAATTACTTCCTGCCTTTGAAGGGGTGAATCTCTTGCCCACGATTCAGTTAAGAGTTCATTTCCAGGGTGTCCCGCAGATTTTTGACTGTCAACGGAATCTATTGCTCAATTGCTGTCAGTGTGGTTTTGTAAGCTGCCTGCTATGCTACTGGGTGCGTTAAGCAGCTGAGCTTTTGCTCAGAGCGCACTTAACGGTTTGCTCAGTTTCGCTCACTCTGAGCTACTCAGAGCATTGCTGAGCACTTTTGGATGTGGATCAGAGAGGAGCAATACGGAAGTACGTTGTTATTTTTACAAACACGGTTGTTGACAGTTGCTCAGCGCTCACGTAGAGCAGAACGTTAAGGGATTCAAAAATCCGCTCAGTGCTCACACTGAGCATTCTCACCATGAGTTACTCGGTTATTTAACGCAGTGGTTCTCAACCCTGGTCCTGGGGACCCCCTGTGTATGCTGGTTTTCGTTCCAACCACAATTGCAATACCAGAATTTTAACAAGCTGTTATTTTTTCTTAATTAGGTGTTTTTATTGTATAGAGAGAACACTTTAAACTCTTTACTCTCTTAAGCCACGTTATGTTAGCAATAGCTATGCATGCTTTGAAGAAAAAAAATGTTCGTTATGCTTATTGTGTTATATTGCAAACAATTACAAAGAAGAGGTAAGAACTCAGGTGAATAGGCTCCTAATTAGGTAATTGAACACAAGTTTAAGTTCCTTCATAATTTTTTCCTTAAACTTGTTAACACAATGCAGGTTTGGCTTGTTATCATTTGCGTTGTCTTTGAATTCTTCATTATTTACCAAACGGTTAGTTTTAGTGGCCATGTGTCCACAATTTCACCAATTATGAGCCAATTGATTCACCTCAGTCTTTAATTTGATCAGTTAAAACATTTTTTACCTCCTTTTAATTGTTTACAATACAGCACAATGTGAATATTGGACTTTTATTCTTCATGGCATGCATAGCTATAACTAACATAATGTGGCTTAAGAATGTAAATAATCCCTCTAAACATCAAAAACACCTAATTAAGAAAAATTAACAGCTTGTTAAAATTCAAGTATTGCAATTGTGGTTGGAACGAAAACCAGCATACACAGGGGGTCCCCAGGACCAGGGTTGAGAACCACTGATTTAACGCACCCACTGTTATCCGTTAGCGTGGCTAGAACCATGTTATGCTACTGTTATCCGTTAGCGTGGCTCAAACCATGCTATGCTACTGTTATCCGTTAGCATGGCTTGAACCATGCTATGCTACTGTTATCCGTTAGCATGGCTCGAACCATGCTATGCTACTGTTATCCGTTAGCGTGGCTCGAACCATATTATGCTACTGTTATCCATTAGCGTGGCTTGAACCATGCTATGCTACTGTTATCCGTTAGCGTGGCTAACCTGGCTCTTTCCCTCCATGATCTCCTTCAGTCTCTTGAGGGCGGTGCGGAGCTGAACGGCTGTTCGGGGGTCATGGCTCCCGAGGGGGGCTTCCGACTTCCTACGGCCCTCTGGGACACACAAAGGCGCGCACACACACACACACACACACACACACACACACACACACGGGCACACTCAGTACTGCAGCACACCACACTGCAAGGGGCAGTGTATCAGTTGCACATCAGCCATGTTAGAGGGCACAGCAACAATAGCAGCAGTCTAAGACTTTATTTTAGCTCGCTATTATGTAGACTATACAATGCTTCTGTCAGCAGTACTTTCCAACATTCATAAGCATTCATAGCCTCCTATGGTAACTTCCAGAGCATCTTAGTCTTAAGTATTTACCTGACAAGTTTATGTCAGCTGTTATTAGCAGGCATGGATGTTAACTAGCCTTAAAAACCATATGTGGATTATGTAATGCAATGCTTATGAAGCTTCCCTATTGGTCAAATAATTGGGCAGCTCAAACCATGTAAATATACACATTTGCCTTGAAACATAAAACTACATAACAGTAAAAAAATGTTGAGAATACATCCTAAAAGACAGGAAAGGCCAAAGGGGACATTAACTGCATCCTTCTATACCCGATGCATTTCCTTCTATACCCGATGCATTTCCTTCTATACCCGATGCATTGACTTGTATTTTGTTAGTAAAAGCAGCCACACAATAAGCACATGCTAGAGGTGCATAAAACCCACTCAACTCAAAACCCATTCATCAAAACTCAGGTTAAACGGAATCCCGTTGCTCGGCAACACTGCACGCCAAACCATTCTAGAATATTCACCAAGAAACAGAGAGAACTCTAAGCACTGCCTGAACGCAAAGCCATACAGAGGATCCCGGAGCCCATCAGCTCCCCACTCCACTGCTGAAATAGAAAATAAAATTTAAAAAATTATAATAATCTGCCCCCTCCCCCCTTCGCATTTGAGATTCTTCTGGAATCCCACTGAAGAAAAAACTAAAATGCAACAAAATTCTAATTTGCAAGCCCTAAATTTTCACTCGCCTATATTTAGCCGTGGTTTCAGAACCAGCCCGTAATGCCGTTATTTTTACCTCAGCAAATTTGCGTTTCTGCCCACGCTTTCCTTTCGCCACAAACCCGTTTGTCAGTGAATTCTGATACCTGTATTTGTAGCTGACTGAAACAGCGGGAATGAAAATAAAGATGCAATCGTCATCATCATCACTTCGATTATCCTCCAATCCGGCCTCTTCCACCAGCTACAATCCAAACGTTATTTTCTAGCAGGAATAGGTCTCCTGTGGGAGATGCGAACAGAGCCGGCAGTAAAGACATGAGACCGTGGAGCTCTGATCCTCCAGAGTGGGCGGGGCCTAAGGCCTGAGGCCTTAATCACCACAATGCTGACCTTTTCTCTCCCACTGTCTCTGAACACAGTGAGTAATCGCGGCTCTGTTGATCAGGTCAGAAGCATACCCTCTGTCGCAACGTTTGAACACTGACGGCTGTTGTGTTCATCAGGACGCCTACTTAAAAAAATTTTTTTTAAAAAGAAATGTCACTGGGGACTTTTCCATTCAGACTACAGAGCTGGGTGCTGCCGGGCAGCTGATGTTATTAAAGAGGCAAGAAACACTTTCCAGGAGCTCCGATTCCAAGGGCCCTGACTGACAGGGGGCCTTCAAAAGATTGTGCTGTAATTGTGCAGGGACTGGGTGGCCTGGGGCGGAGGGGGGCCCAATGTGAGATCCTTTCATGGGGCCCAAATATCCCTGGTGGCGCCCCTGTTTACAAGAACATAGGTTTTCAGTAGCCTCACTGGGTGCCTGTGCCTGCCTGTGTCTGTGCCTGCCTGTGTCTGTGCCTGCCTGTGTCTGTGCCTGCCTGTGTCTGTGCCTGCCTGTGTCTGTGCCTGCCTGTGTCTGTGCCTGCCTGTGTCTGTGACTGCCTGTGTCTGTGCCTGCCTGTGTCTGTGCCTGCCTGTGTCGGTGCCTGCCTGTGTCTGTGACTGCCTGTGTCTGTGCCTGCCTGTGTCTGTGCCTGTCTGCGTCTGTTCAGCCCTCTCACACAGTGACCGTGCAGCACAGTGAACGAACTTCAGGGTGAAAATAAACGCAGGTTGACACAGTAAGCGCTTTGGAGGATGTACAGGTATGTGCTGGCCTGGGTTCTCCTGAACTGAGAGCGGACACTGCAGTGATGAGGATACAAACTGATTAAAAAATATTTCAGAGAAGAAAAAACAATAACGGATTTTGTTATAATTTGTCTTATAAACACATCAGCACTGGGAGGCCTTTGGCCTACATCGCAGAGTCCAGTCTTATATACATATCAGCACTGGGAGGCCTTCGGCCTACACTGCAGAGTCCAGTCTGAGTTGACTTGAGCCAGGCTACGAAAACTACACTGTGCATCCAAGAAATGTTTCCCCACACCATATCTAGGGGGAAATTACACCAGCCTCTTTCAGTGAGGTATACAACGAAAGAATAATAAATATCTGTGCGCATAAACAAACACTTGTTGGTCAGACATTAAATATTCAACAGCAATTTCAAGATAACTAATAACAATACAGTGAAGAAGCCTCTGAGATGTAGGCCTTGCCTACCTTAATTCTTGCACCATAAAACCCTGTTATTTTGGTTATAGATTATAACAGCACAAAACCTGAAATACCAGTTAATCTGTGCATACATTTACTTGGTGTAACTTGAAAATAAACACAATCAATGTTTTACGTGGCCAATTCAGCTGTGTACAGAATTACTTAGAGTTATAACCAAAGAGTTCATTTCAGGGTGAGAGTCTGTGTAAGAGTCTGTATATGGAGTTCACGTTAAGCCAACAACACCCAATAAAACACTCCACTAAACAAAGTGTAATTGAGCTGAATGGACTAGTCTATCTCTCTCAAAGCCTCAGTTAAATCCATGTTTTAAAAATATAGCCTGTTTTAATAATGATAGCAGAGTAGAATCTATCATCTAATTATTTTCAATACTGCACAATCAAAGAGTTACCCCTGCTGGCCAGCATTCAAGCCTGCATATATAGCAAAAGCATCTGAAAGATGTTAACAGGGAAATAAAGCAAGTAAAGCAAGTTACCCTGAGTAGAAGCTAGTGTTGAAGTAGGAAGAATTCATTCTACTTTATTAGCCAAAAGGACTTGTGATTCGCCGTATTCGCTTGGCCAATGCGTCTCACAGGAATTTGTTTAAAATAATCATTTGAATATCACCTGAAGTTAGCAGTGTCACCACATACCAATATATCAAATCAATAAAGACTGCTCTCCTTATCCATAGTTCATATTTAGCTTCCTTTGAAAAACCTGTCCTCTATATTTTACTGCATATTTTCAGTGCCCAGCAGTGACTCTGTACATTTGCCCCTGGTATGGCTGGCTGTCCTGATTGGCTTAAATAACTGATTTTATTTACAGCACAAAGATGATAGAATGAGCTGCAATTGCATCATATGCAATGAATTAAGTACAAAGTACAGGTTACAGTTCACACCTAATCACACTAACGTAGTTTCAAGTCAATTCCACATGAAAGAACCTGAATCTCTGTATTTGTATTTGTATTTGTGTGTGTGTGTGTGTGTGTGTGTGTGTGTGTGTGTGTGTGTGTGTGTGTGTGTGTGTGTGTGCGTGCGCGTATGTGTTTTGTGTGTGCGTGTGTGTGTGCGTGTGTGCGCGTATGTGTTTGTGTGTGTGTGCGTGCGTGCATGCATGTGTGTTTGAGTGTGTGCGTGTGTGTGTGTGTGTGTGTGTGTGTGTGTGAGGGCGAGTGTGAGAATGTGAACGTGAGCGTGTGCGTGTGTGTTTGATTGTGCGGGTGCGTGTGTGTAGAGCCGGTACCTGATGCAGTGGAGGTTCGGCGGAGCAGCTCGGGGGGGTGCTGTTTCCTGTGGGTCCCCGAGACGTGGAGAGCGTGGGACGGACTGGACCAGCTGCTCCGGTCCCTCTGAGGAGACGTCACTGGCACCTCCGTCTTTTCTGCCACCGAGGGGGGGCGTACCTCATCTGAGTACAGACCAATCAGCACAGCACGATTACACCTCATAACCAATCACCACAGCACGATTACATCTCTCAACCAATCAGCACAGCAGGACTACACCTCATAACCAATCACCAGAGCAAGACTACACCTCACAATCAATCACCACAGCACGATTACACCTCTCAACCAATCAGCACAGTAGGACTACACCTCATAACCAATCACCAGAGCAGGACTACACCTCATAACCAATCACCAGAGCAGGACTACACCTCACAACCAATCACCACAGTATGATTACACCTCACAACCAATCACCACAGCACGATTACACCTCTCAACCAATCACCACAGCACGATTACACCTCATAACCAATCACCACAGCAGGACTACACCTCACAATCACCAGAGCAGGACTACACCTCACAACCAATCACCACAGCACAATTACACCTCATAACCAATCACCACAGCAAGATAAACCTCACAACCAATTACCACAGCACGATTACACCCCACAACCAATCACCACAGCAGAAATACACCTCACAACCAATCAAAAAACAACCAATCACGACAGCAGAAATACACCTCACAACCAATCAGCACAGCAGGATTAAACCTCACAAACAATCACAAAGAACACAATAGGATCTATGACAGTGTCTAATGGTGAACACCGTCTGAAGTGTTTACGTAGCCGGCCCATAATCTTTGAGGAAGTAATATTCTACCAATGTTGGGGTTTAAACACTGAAGCTGTGAAAGTGTTTCCCTTTTTTTTTTTTTTATCTCAGTTTCTGTTTCCACCCTTCACACACAGCCTTACAGTCTGTTCTCCTGGCCTTACAGTCTGTTCTCCTGTCCTTACAGTCTGTTCTCCTGGCCTTACAGTCTGTTCTCCTGGCCTTACAGTCTGTTCTCCTGGCCTTACAGTCTGTTCTCCTGGCCTTACAGTCTGTTCTCCTGGCCTTACAGTCTGTTCTCCCGTCTTTACAGTCTGTTCTCCCGTCTTTACAGTCTGTTCCCCTGGCCTTACAGTCTGTTCTCCCGGCCTTACAGTTTGTTCTCCTGGCCTTACAGATATACACCTGTTTTTTTAGGCAACATGTTAAATATTTGAATTTACTAAAAATAAATTGTGGATGTTTAAGATGTCAGAAAGATCCTTCTACAGACGGGAGGGAGGAGGGAGGCCAGAAAATGGAGGGAAAAGTTTGAATTAAGAAATTGGGACATTAAGTAATAAGCCCTTTAACTGTATCATCAGTAACACTGAGTAAATATGCAATTAGTTCTTTTTTTAAGACTGCTGAACTTAACTTTTTTGACTGTGCGTGTAATTTGTTTGTACCTACATTTACATTCTACATTTTGGGCATTTCGGAGACGTTCTTATCCAGAGCGACTTTTAACCAATGAGTACAAACGAAGACAAGGCCTAAATGAATAAATGACCAACATCCCAAGCAGTGATCAATGAGCAGTGATCAATGAGCAGTGCAATGATCAGGCCATAACACCCCAGCGATAGCTAATCCTTTGTCACTAGAATGAACACGTGGAAGGGACGGTGGAGAGAGGACTTGTACTATAAACCATTCTCCACTTCTCATTCCCCTCTGGATCTGTGAGCGTTTAGTCGCTGCCATTTTAAACTGAAATAAATTCAGTCCTTCCGGAAGGAGCCGGGCCAGAGGGCCAGAGGGCTGTCGAGCTTCATTATGTCCTTTCCTTCACTGTGGTCTGACAAGGCCAGACGAGGTCACTGGAGGTTCGGGAAGTGGAGGCACATGACTGCACAATGTCCCATGAGCGTCACCCTCTGCCAGACTCCCATGCATGAGAAGAACACTGTCACATGACTCACTGTCACATGACCTTTCCAGTTTCCCTCTTCCAATGAATCACTGGAGGCTGCTCGGGCAGATAACGGGTCACATGGACTCATGTGGCTACCTGGGAACTACATGGGAGTTTATGGATAACCGGCTACACTTAGATAATGATGTCAGCTCAGCTGCTGCAATAGCACCATCATTATCACTGGGAAAAACACTTTTACTGTTTCCGCACTAGTTTTACGGTTTACTGACTTTACTGATTATTTTTTGCTTGTTTTTGTACGTAATGGCAGGGGTGCAGAGAACAGCACAAACTGTGGAAAAGAACGACACGTATGTCCGATTCTACAAATCTGACATCGCCACATAATTACCAGTGTTTAACAATTAATTACACGTTCAATGCCTTAACCTGAAACTCATAACCACACAAAAAATCATTCTGTAGCTAAAATGAGACCTAAATGTTTGTGTTCCAATAGTGCTGTTTCATGTGTCTAACTACAAATGCACACAATATATCATATTTATTTATTGTAAATACATAAATGCATTTTAAGCTGGGTGGAAAGTTTTTGTTTCCGTAAGGAAAGTTGTGTTGTGTAAGCATATGTCTGTGTGTGCATGTGTGTGTGTGTGTGTGTGTCTGTGTGTGTGTGTGTGTGTGTGTGTGAGTCTGTGCGCATGTATATTTACGTGCACATGTGTGTGCCTGCGGGTGTGCATACGTGCGTGTGTGTGCGCATGTGTGTGTGTCTGTTTACGTGCACGTGTGTGTAGTGTATACGTGCGTGTGTGTCTGAGGGTGTGCATACGTGCGTACGTGTGGTGTGCGCGTGTGTGGGTGGTGTATACGTGTGTGTGTGTGTGTGTGAGTGGATGCTGTATATGTGTGTGTGTGGTGTGTGTGTGTGTGGTGTATATGTGTGTGTGTGTGTGTGTGTGTGTGTGAGAGTGGATGCTGTATGTGTGTGTGTGTGTGAGTGGATGCTGTATATGTGTGTGTGTGTGTGTGTGTGTGTGGTGTATATGTGTGTGTGTGTGTGTGTGTGTGTGTGTGGGGTGTATATGTGTGTGTGTGTGTGTGTGGGGTGTATATGTGTGTGTGTGTGTGTGTGTGTGTGTGTGTGTGAGTGGATGCTGTATATGTGTGTGTGTGTGTGTGTGTGGGGTGTATATGTGTGTGTGTGTGTGTGTGTGTGGGGTGTATATGTGTGTGTGTGTGTGTGTGTGTGTGGTGTATATGTGTGTGTCTCGGTGTCCCATCCCTCCCTACCTTTACTGAAGCGGAAGAGGCTGACGAAGGAGCTGTATGCGGACCGGAGGGGGGGCTCCTCCTGCTCGGGGGTCAGCGGCTTAAAATGTGTCAGGTGGGAGGGGCTACGGGGCAGGGGGGGTGGTGGCTCGGCGCTCCACTCCAGCGTGGAGGAAGAGGAAGAGGAGGACTTATCGTCAGCAGCCATGTCACTGCTCCTGTGAGACAGACACACACACACACACACACACATAGAGGGGAGTGAGAAATGCCAGTGTCCAGCAACATTTTATTTACTATTTCATATTTTATACGTTTATATCACACATACATCTCATTTATTTTCACATTTATCACATTTTATTTGTAGTAAAAATTGTGTGAATCAATGGAGCATTAATTTGTCTTGGAATATGATTTGAATTATGAATTATGATCTCCCCAACAGACTGAGGCAGAGTGATTCTGTGCAGCTCTAGTCTAGTGGCCTCAGCCATAGATCTTTCTGGCTTGTTCTCACTGAGTACCTCTGCTGTACGTAAAATAACACTATTCTAGAACGGGTCCTATGACATTTAACTTTAAAGTTTTAGCCGTGTAGCACACATAGAGTTCACATTGCCTCCTGGGAGTTTTAAAAAATAAAAAATATTTTTTTACCGCATTGAATGAACTCTCCATAACATCATTTTTCATCATCATTTTTTTATTTGTTTATTTTAAACGAAAGGTACTGGGTGATACTGGAACTGGGAATTGAGCAGGGTTTCAGTCAAACCTACACTGTAACAGGAACGAGGGGTCTTATATGCAAGCGGCACGTTTATAAAGTACGGTAATAAGTGTATAGCGCTGACATGATTTAACCACACATATTTCACTGTAGGGTGATGTGAAAGGCACATCGCTTCACTTGCAAGCTGGAGCTGGTTTCCAGTGCAGGATTCTGGTGCGCAAAGACACTGGCCCCTTAATGCATCTCACAACATTAACTCAATTGTTGGATGCACAGTGCTGTAGTAGTACCGAGGTCAACCCACATCACTTCAGCCATTCATACTCTGGACAGAAAACCCAGGAACCAGAATGAAACTAAAACATAATTTCTGTCTTAATTTAAAATGTATTTTTCCTTATAATAATAAAAAATATCAATAAATAATACAGGATAATAAATAATTTAGGGTTAAGAAACACAATCAATGAGTAAAATAGGAGTATTTGCTGTGCCACACGACACATGGTTCAGTTTCTCTGAGTTCTTGTTTCGGTCGAGGGCCCCAGACAGGGCGGATCAGCCTTGAGAGTGTGTAGGTCACATGACCACCCGTGCACATTCTCCGGGAGGGACGCAAGCCCTGCCCATTCCCAGCAATGTAGCAGGTTATGATCAACGGTCACTGGAGAGAGACCACATGACAGCAATATAATATCAGGAGACAGATATTATATAATATTGTACACCTATATCTTCAATGTCAGAGCCAGCCAGCTGTGTCTGATAAAATCCATCCCTCAGTAAGAACATATCCATCCCTCAGTAAGAACATATCCATTTCAGTACTTGATGTTCACATTCTATCCAATAGTTCTCTTATGCATCACTTTTAGGCGGGAAAATTGTGTTTATTTATTGGTTAAATGCTAAACATTTGCCACCAGATGAATGTGGCAGTTCTCATAGAGAACTACTGTTCCCAGCATGCACTCTGCAGAAGCTTACTTGTCTGGAAAACAGGGCTTCCAAAACAACAACAAAAAAAAAGGAACTGAACTCATCATGCGTTATACACACCCTCTTTCATGGGTGTGGCACAGCAAAATGCTGCTCGATAGTGTTGCAACCAATGGCAAAAAAGCTGCTGGTTAGCCTAATTAGCACTGAATAGTGGGGGAAAAAACAGACAAACAAAATATACAAAAGACTTTCCTGGCAATTATCTTTCTTATCTGTCAAAAACCAAACACAGGTACTGCACAAACCACAGGAGTGCGTTACCCAGGTTCAATACTCCCCATCAATGTCTTCTTTTATCCCACCTGAAGAGTTGACTACCACCATACTGACTCCCACCATACTGACTCCCACCATACTGACTACCACCATACTGACTACCACCATACTGACTCCCACCATACTGACTCCCACCATACTGACTACCACCATACTGACTACCACCATACTGACTCCCACCATACTGACTCCCACCATACTGACTACCACCATACTGACTCCCACCATACTGACTACCACCATACTGACTACCACCATACTGACTACCACCATACTGACTACCACCATACTTTTTCTCAGAATTAGTTTGCCGTGGAATTTGTCTTAAAAATCCACCTTTCTGCAAGAGGGCTAGAATTCCAGTACATTCTGCTTTCATAGCAGCACACATCATGAAAGCATAGTGTCTGCCAAGCCACCTCTTCTGGACAACAGAACCATTGTTAACTTCCACAAGCAGCATTAGGAGGAGTAAACAAGACAAACAGATAAATCCATGAAGGTTGAAGACCTCCCCACGGTAATTCACATACTCCTATATGTATATATATATTTATATATATATTTACATTCCAGTAGTTTTATATATATTTACATTCCAGTAGTTTTTCCATTTTATGTCTGGTCTTTAAAATGGGAATTCTCCAGGAGGACCCATTTTAAAACACAATCCTATCCCTCTATTTATAAGAACATTTACATTATTCCATGTATCCGTTTTTTGGCAAAGAATACTTTGTCTTCCTTGGGAAGTGGGTGTGAAACCCAGGAAGTGGGTACTTTTTAAGAGAACAGAAAAGCTTTGAGTGGAACTACGCCCCAAAGAAGGCATCAATAGTATCACTGAACGTAGTAACGCTCCTCCACCGATTTGGTCTCATCCCAGGTCTTCTGTTCTTCACAAAATAATACTGGAGACAATGTATTGCAGGTTGTTTGAAAAGAACAACAGTTTTAAAACGCAAGCGCAGCTAAGTTTTAGCCCACTGAATACGGAGTCAGTCCACATGCTGCACCATGTCGGTATGGACGGAAGAATCTAGAACACTGTTCCATTGTGTTTCCACATCAGCATCGTGCAGTGCGCATGGGTTTGGGCTGAGTCCGTGAGTTGGCCCAAGAGGTCACTTATGACGGATGGCTACCCAGGTAAAGTGGACACAGCCGTGCCAAGTCACATCATTGAACTTCAAGATAACATTAAAGGGATTAAAACAATACCACGGTGACAGCCAGGCTCGTGTGGAAGACAGTACCGACTATAACAGAATGCAAATATGTTCCTTTTAATTCTAGAAGAAAATCAATCCATGGAATGCATATTAGAATACAGCATTTAATATACCGTATTAATAATTGCATTCTGACATATATACTGCATATATATCTTCTGCTTTCACAATAGCAATACAAATAGTAATACTATTAAAAGTAAGGATAATAATAATAATAATAATAATAATAACATTCATTATTACTATTATTATTAGACTTTAAATTGCCCGTGGGTATGACTGTGAGAGTGAATGTTGTGTGTGCCCTGTGGTTTGGCGACGTGTCTAGGGCGCAGAACAGTTCTGTGGTCCAGGGGGTATTTATGCCTCTCGCCCAATGCATGTTGAGACAGGCTCCAGACCCTCCGTGACCCTCACCAGGAATAAGCGCGTTTGATAATGGATCATTATTATTATTATTATTAACTTCGTTCACTTAGCAGACACGTTCAGTTCACATTTCAGGCTGAGTATTAAATGGTAAATTGAGTACCTTGCTCGCTGCATAACACTGTTGTTCCACAGACGGAATTGGAAAATGCCACCACGGGGTTGTAATCCAGTTTGATTAAAATCAGCAAGGGGACTGAACACAAAGCACATCTAGATCCAGAGGTTTATTGCAGGTTTTCCTGGGAGATGTACGAACCCCAACCTGCCAGTACTTATGCAACATGTGACCACCAAGCCTGTGATGCCGTGATGACAAGAGTTGTGGTCTCCAGTAGCTAACCTGATATTTATCAACACAAAACACAACCCTGGCGAGCATGACATAATTATGCATGCCAACTCGAGGATGTATTATTAAGTAAAACAACACGACCATAACATGCACTTTTAGAAAAATACCTAGTTAGCTAGTTCTCTCGCTAGCAAGCTATCCTTGGTCAATATCATCCATGTTCCTCAGATCATTGCTAGTAGACCCATAAGCAAACGTCACGTTATCCTTAACACGAGTTCAGTGCCACTACTTGTAAATACTAAATTTTTATATTTTGCTAGCCACACACCCTTACCCTTAGAAATATCCGCTAGCATCAGTTAGCTCGCCAGCCAAAACACTTGCTACTGACATCGAGGCTAGATTGCTAAAGCGGAAGCAATAGAGAGCTAATGAAACCAAGCAACGGTGTTGTAGCAAACGTGCCAATTTTTAGAACAAATAACATGGAACGCATTTGTCATTCTGCTAACGTTAGCCAAAACTGTCCGGCAAGGTGTGTCCTGACGTCATAGCTAATAGCATATTTCAATGGACGAGCTAACGGCTCCATATATCTGCTGGAGGCCGTAAGAAAGCGAGCCAGCGAGCTGTCAGGCAAGCGGAAATTAGGAATCGCACATCACTCAAAGTGGATGGAAAGCTAACGGCTTACCTGTGCAGAGTGGGTCTTCATTGACATTTCTGTATCTATGTCCAGCCGCTGTCAGAAAAGGACTGTTTATGTAACAAACCCAAACACTCTCCCTCTTGCCTCCAGTATCCCCTTCCTGGCTGAAACAGACTGAACTAGCTAACTGCCGTACAATCGAACTTCTATGATCACGAGACCAGGCAGTGCAGCAACTTTGCTAATTCCTACCGAGGACATTTGATTGACGTACCATGTATTGGTACATCCGATTCTTATCTGGATTTTCTCTTAAATGTTTTTGCGTAATTTCACCTGGTCAGTGGATTCCCTAATAATTATTACTCAAAAGCAATTAAATATACCTGATAAGCTAGCTGCTATGTAGCACTTGTTTGATGCCACATTTTTTGTTAATATGTCAATGTATCAATTCTTAAACTTTGCCTCTGTCAGCACTCATCATTGAGCACTTTTGGGAGTATATTAGACCATCCTGCCATGACTAACTTCACAGGTTAGAATTTTCTGGTGAGAATCGACCGAGGTAGAGATCTAGGTAGGAGTGAGGAGGGAATAGTATCCATAACAGCATACAATTTTCCAACTTACTTAGGAGACAGATAAATTATCTTGGGTCATGTTTCCTCTCTTGAGTATTGTTCTTTTCTATACGGTCCTTCTTGGCAGCACCTGCATAATCACGGTTGTTTCATGAGATAATATCGCTAATATATATGAGATAATATCGCTTAACACCACCTTTGAACAGACAAGTGTCCAATTAAAGAGTCAGAGTGATTCGGATAGACTTTGGAATTTCTGATTTTGGTGTAGCTAAAGGTTGAGGTCATAAAGTTTCATAATTAATAACAATTGAGTTGAATTCCTGGGTGAGACAATCGACTAGATTCACTTGGGTTGAAATCCTGTGTCAGACAAGATGTGTTTATTATTGGGACTTTCTGAGAGTCATTGTGTTAATATCTTGAGGATGAAACTACACTAATATTAATATCTTACAAAAGCTTATGACAATTAATATTTTCAAACATACATGTTGTGAGGGTGGGACTAGATTAAACTGTAAATTACACGGGAATAGTATGGAACCCATGGTTGGCTAAATGGCTGTAAGTCATCAAGGGTCTGAGGTATCAAACGAGCCTCAAACCATCACTCTGCTGCCAGATATGCAGTAGATATGGATGAATCACTTTAACATTACATTACAGGCATTTAGCAGACGCTCTTATCCAGAGTGACTTACACAACTTTTTTTTAGCATTATTTACATATTATCCATTTATACAGCTGGATATATACTGAAGCGATTCAGGTTAAGTACCTTGCTCAAGGGTACAACGGCAGTTGGAATTGAACCGGCAACCTTTCAGTTACAAGGTCAGTTCCTTAACCATTATACTACACTGCTGCCGTTAATCTACTACACTTTAAGGTTAATCTAGTCCCACCCCCCAATTACCATAGAGATCCATAATTTCTCTATCTCACCCTCCAAGTCCCATAGAGATCCATTCAAATGCACAGAGGTTATAGTATCGCTTGTAAGAGTACCTGAAAATATTTACTAAAATCAATAAAGTTGATAAGGTAAAACATTAAATATTTTTTATTTGTACTGTTCTCAATTAAATATATGTAAAAGAGAATTTATAAATCACTGCTTCCTGCTTTTACGTGCATTTGACATACTGTCCCAATTTTTTTGTAATTGGGGTTTGTACTATAAAGTGTTTCTTTTTTAAGTAAAAACTAAGAAAACTGGCAAAACCTATATGGCCATCACAATCATTTTCAACATGTCAAATTTATAACCCAAATATCTCCATTGCTGTTAATTCATTTCTTTGATAAAATGAGTTTTCTTTCATTCAGGTCCTATATAAACCAGTGTAAATCAGGTTTATACATTTTCGGTGTCATGCAAAAACCTAAATGTTCATTTTTAAAACACACAAGTTCCTATACAGATGTAGGATTATGTCTTATAACTCAACAAGTGATAAAGGTTGAAAAACGTATGTGACAAAACCCCAAATTATGTGTAAACAGTGTAAACGAGAAACACTGTTTCGGAGAAATCCATGTCCGGTGTTTTCCGCGACACCGACGATATATTTATATAAATTCAGTGATTTTTACACACATCCTCGTGGCTTCATTTTGCCAAAATCACTCGGATTTTTTTCCGTCCACATTTGTGACTCATTTTGTGACAATATTCCATACCGAGGTCGTCCACTAGGGGGAGGATAATATTCTATCAAGTACCTCCCAACACAAAAGGTTGTAGCCAATCACAGATGGAGCAGTGGCTACTCCTATTCACGATTGGCCATTTTCAATGGCTGGGCCCGGTCCACGCCAGTCAAAGGAAATGGTCATAATTTTAAGTGGAAACGGCGGCAGTATGATGTTTATATTTAAAGATGAGAGAAAGAATCGGTTTGTGTTTGTTTAAAAAGGAAACCTCTATGATATTTCACACCATTTCAACGTACCTACATGTAGCCGTTTTTTACCACAGCAGGGACACACAACAGACGACAAAAGATATTTAAAAATAAAGCGAAACTCGTAAGTAACGTACTAATCGTTAACAAACTAGAAAAACTCGCTAACTAGCTGGCAGCTAACGTTATCTTGACCAACTATATTAACATTAGAATTAACGTCCGGTTTACATTAAATTGTCTTAATTTACTAGACGGTCTTATCCACGGCGACTTACAGTGTAATAATATAAATATTGACTTGCTAACCAATCTCTAGCTAACAATGTAATTAGCTATTAATAACGTTATCAGTAAATTACTTTCCATAGCTCCCATAGCCATGCAGTTTGGAGGCAATGTGTGGCGCTTCACACCAGTGGATCCAAAGGGTAACGTTATGAAAACCACGACGAAACCAGCGGCCCTCAAAGCTGCCAAGCAAAACTCTTCGTTCGTCTCGAAGATCAAGACAAAGATCCAAAGTAAGTGCTGCTACGTGAGTTTGTTCCCGGTGGAAGTAATCTGGCTACAGCGTGGCTGATATACATCTTATTGTCAACTACATTCAATGTTCATTACCAGGGATAGCTGCTACGTTATGGGAAGGATGTGCTTTGTCTAATCTGTAGTTGCTTCGATGACCTTCTGTATGCACTTATTGTATGTCACTTGATAAAAGCGTCTGCTAAATGATTGTAATGTAATGTGGCTAGAGCGGATGTGTGATGATGGCCTAACCTTGCAAAACCAGACGGCTAACGTTAGAGTTCCTGTTAACCTAAGAACAAAGACTTTAACCCGCACACAATCAAACTCGCAGAGGCTACAGTGGGCATCCCTCAAAGCTGTGGTTGTCAAATAGCTGTTCTTGAAAATGTCTCAACTCTTCCTGTTAATCTCCAAAATGATAACATTGCCACCGATGCCTTCTAATAAATTTATTCTGCAGTACGTTACTTTTTGTTGACCAAACAGTATCACGGCACCTTCGTTTCTGTCATCATCTTCACAGATACATCGTCCTTCTTCAAGGTCTCCCTGAAGACTAACAACAAGGCCCTGGCCCTGGCCCTAGTCTCCCAGAAGGAGAAGAGCCGGCTGTTGGAAACGGAGACTGTACGCCTGCAGAAAGAAGTCCAGGCCCTCTGCTTTGACCTCGCCCTCCGCCGGCATAAGCACAACCAGCTGGTGGGTCTACGGGGCGGCTTACATGTTGTGAGGGTGGGACTAGATTAAGCTGTAAATTACACGGGAATAGTATGGAACCCATGGTTGGCTAAATGGCTGTAAGTCATCAAGGGTCTGAGGTATCAAACGAGCCTCAAACCATCACTCTGCTGCCAGATATGCGGTAGATATGGATGGATCACTTTAAGGTTAATCTAGTCCCACCCCCCAATTACCATAGAGATCCATAATTTCTCTGTCTCACCCCCCAAGTCCCATAGAGATCCATTCAAATGCACAGAGGTTATAGTATCGCTTGTAAGGTCTCCCTGAAGACTAACAACAAGCACGGGGCGGCTTACGGCGCCTCTCCCCCGGTGCACGGGCTTTGTGTTTCAGGCTATGGTATTATGTGTAGTGTTCTATGGCTGGTGTCTGGTGTTAGTCAAAGCTACACTTACCATGGTGTAAATTATGGCATCCCTTTGAGTAAGAACCAGTGCATTTAACTGATGAAGTTGTAATAATGGACAAGAATGTCCTCTTCCCTGTTAAACGCTCCAGTTAAGGTACTTTTTAAATGCTGGCCTCTTAAAACTGACTTTTAACCTGAAATGGCACTTGTGTTTATTGTAGCTGCCGTCGTTATTATGCAGTTTTTTTCTTTTGTGCAGTGTGAGTGTATCTTTAGCCTCAAGGCTCAAATGAAGCACATGAGACTGAAAAGTATGGCGTATGAATCAGATCTATTTTTATTACCCGTGAGCAGTTTTAAGCATCCTTCCTTCGTCTTGCCATTGTGAGCACGCTCTTTCCTGAAGTACAGGAGGTGATTCCAGCACAAAGCAGGGGATGTGGGTGAAGATGTCCTTGCCATGCAAATAACATGATTTTGCTTATTGTGAACATACACAAAAAATATTTCCTGTGGTCTTATTCTAGGTGACGCTCTTGAGAGATCTTCATGCGGGTGCCTTGAGCAGTCTAGTAGCCGCTGTAGACCTGGTCTCAAATGAAGATGTAAGGGGTCGCATGTCTGAAACATATTATATTATATTCACTTTTGCCCTGTTGTGCGTATGAATGTATATACCAGCCAAGCTACCATTGCAGTTGTTGAGTGTTGAATGTTTCATGTTTAAATTGTAATTGTTTGGGGGCAATTCATTTCATGTCTGAATACACCATATAAGCAGTCTTAAATTTCTAGATTTCATCTTGCAGTGTTTCTCTTTACATGTTGGTTGTCTGGGTTGTTACTTTCCAAGGTCTCCATTGGTCCCCCTGAAGAAAACGAGAAATCCCCTCCAGACTCCGAAGATGCCAACATGAAGCTGGGGAGGTATTTCAGTAGTCTGGACAAACTGGGCCATCTCTTTTTGAGGCCTAGTGTGTTGGGCTGACAATCTGGAACTCCACATTGGGCAGAGTGTTTAGACATTCGAGTCATCGTTATTGATAAATGTGTCACACTTCTTTCCATTTTTGTGTGCGAAGCAGAGAGTAAAGCATATCATTGTTTTGAAGAAATCTGGGTTTAATGGTTTGGTTTCTTTATTTTTGCTATATTTTGCTAATCTTACTCCCCAGCAAAGTGAGTACGGTACCTCTCCTACCTAAGCGAGCGAGCGTTTCACCAAAGAAACTGACCAGGGAATCCAGTGGATCACTCGACAACCAACCGAGGAATCCTTCTGAGGGGATCCACGCACAGCCGAGCACAGATGCTCTTCCCAGAGTCAAGGCTTCCATAGGTAGGAAAAGCATAATGTGATATTTCTGTTGCCCGATGCAGTTTAAACCCTGCAGTTGGAAACTTAACTTAAGATTATTCTGACGGAACAGGAACTGTATTTGGAGCATGTGACATTTGAACCAAAAAAAAGTTAACTTGTACTTTTTAAATTTATTTTATTTTAATAGGTAGTACATGTAATAAGGGCACAGAGACTGCAGAAGGTATCCCGCCTCTCCAAGAAAAAAATTCCCGCCCGTCCAACTTGCAGCTGGAGTTCGATAAGTGGTCCCAGTTGTATTTGGACATTCCGCCGGAGCCAGAAACACTCCCAGTAACCATTGCTCTAAATCCAGCGCCCATAGCGGAGCCGTTACCAGAGCCGTTACCAGAGCCGGCCTTATTGGAGCCCAGGGGACCGTCGGGCAGCCCAAAAGGAGAGCCTCCACGTTCAGAGAAGACCACCCTCTTTGAAACTGAGATGGAGATCACACTTGCCAACAGCACGGCGGAAATAGTCACCGTGGAGACCAAGACTAAGAAAAGCAGGAAAGAGGGCATGGCCAAAGAGAGGAAAAAGGAGGGCACCCAGGCATACTGCTCTCGTCCTCCAGATAAGGGTGAGAGGAAGAATAAGAAGGAGAAAAGCAGCTCCGTTTGCAGAGAAGCGACTCGGAGCCCAGATGCCCCGCCCACTGAGGGGCGGAGCATGACGCAGAGGCCTGTCGGCCCTGCTGAGGAAGAGGAGGAGCCTGGGGACGGAGACGCGGACTGGTTTCCGGCTCGCCGGAATACTCACGTTACCTCTCGCAATGCGAAACGCCACCAGCACTCCCGCGACACCCCAAAATCCGTGGGAGCCTTCCCCAGTGAGCCAAACCTCAGAAAAACATATGTCGTCTCCCTTGACCGCAACCATACGAACGCTGGCTCCGTTACGCCACTGGAAGACGACTACTTCAGTAACACTGAAACCTACAGCTCTGGAATCAAGGACAAGGAAATCCCCTGGGATGCGGCTACTCTGAAAGATGAAGGCCCCAAAGGGCAAAGCAGAAGGACTTACGTTGTCTCCACCGCTCAGAGCGGTTCCTCGATAAACAGGAAAACGTATGTGATCTCGGACGGCGGCGAGCCGGGCAGCGCGTCCACAAAGAGCAGGAGGACGAAAGCTCTTCCTGTACGAGCGGAAAATCAATCTGCTGTGGAGGGACACGCCATTACAGTACCAGCTGTAGAAGAAACAAGCGTGTTAAAACGCCCGAGCGGACCACCCCAAGACCCCCTGGCCTTGTCTTGCCTTGCAGGAAAACGCAAGGGACTGTTCTCTGAGGGGATCCCCACCTCCAGCAAGGCCCCGTCGGGGAACCCCGGTGACCTGGATGGTCTCATTATGGAGGAGAACCCCCCCTGGGAGATCCCGGATCCACTGTCTGCCGTCGTGGAAGAACCCAAACCCAAGAGGTCCCGGAAGGAGAGCGGGATCAGAGCGGGGGCGAAGGAGAGAAAGCAGAGGGATGACTCCTCCACTCAGATGACTAAAAGGAAAAAGAGTCGCAAATGGCCAGACCTCGATGCAGACGTCCAGGTCTCGCGGGGCCACAGTAAGACGCGTAGGCCAGCTCCGGGCAGCCCTGCTGGGCCCGAGCCAAAGGAACTCTGGGCGGAGCCACTGGAAGAGGACTGGGGCATAGTTACAGACTCTGTGACGTCACACAGAAAGAATAATTTGAGGAAAACTAACACCGTCTCTTTGGATAGTTGTGGAGGCAGTACTAACTCAGTTGACACTATTGCTAATATTCAGCTGCTTGAGTTTCCCGCGGCTGGGGAGAATGAAGACGCAATAAAAACTGTGATTCTAGCCCACGTATCTGCTGATTCCACCTGCGCAGAAAACGCTGCTTATTCCGGTCCCGCTGAAACTCAGAGCCGTGTAGTGCAGAAAGAGGGATTCTCGGAACCAAATGTCCAGGTTAACCTGGAAGAGACAGGCATCCCGATGCATCAGAGCCGTCCCGCCGCGAGCGGGAAGATGTCTGTGGCCTCGGACCGTCGCGCACGGGGCCACGCCTCCACAAAGGGCCAGAGGAGCAAAGCACCTCCCAGCAGGAGGGAGTCGGAGTTGGAAAAGGAGGCGCACGCTGGGGAGCTCTCGGCAGGCTGCGCGGAGGAGACCAGGGAGAGTCTGAAACGGCTGGTCATGGAGGAGAGGCCCTTCCTCTTGGAGCCGCCGGACGACATCTGCACCTCGTTCCCCGAGCGGGATGTCCTATCGCTGAGGCCTGCCTCCACCCCTCCTCCAAAGCCCGTGCTCGCTAGGGTGAGTGTCTTCGAGGAGCAGTCAGACGCAACCACAAAGAGCTCTCCAGGTAAATGGGACAGACTCGGGCTGAAACTGCACTGCACTTTAGATCCTGAGTTCAGAGCGGGGGCGAAGGAGAGAAAGCAGAGGGATGATGCCTCCACTCAGATGAATAAAAGGAAGAAAAAGAGTCGCAAAGAGCCAGACCTCGACACAGACGTCCAGGCCTCGCGGGGCCACAGTAAGACGCGTAGGCCAGCTCCGGGCAGCCCTGCTGGGCCCGAGCCAAAGGAACTCTGGGCGGAGCCACTGGAAGAGGACTGGGGCATAGTTTCAGACTCTGTGACGTCACACAGAAAGAATAATTTGAGGAAAACTAACACCGTCTCTTTGGATAGTTGTGGAGGCAGTACTAACTCAGTTGACGCTATTGCTAATATTCAGCTGCTTGAGTTTCCCGTGGCTGGGGAGAATGAAGACGCAATAAAAACTGTGACTCTAGCCCACGTATCTGCTGATTCCACCTGCGCAGAAAACGCTGCTTATTCCGGTCCCGCTGAAACTCAGAGCCGCGTAGTGAAGAAAGAGGGATTCTCGGAACCAAATGTCCAGGTTAACCTGGAAGAGACGGGCATCTCGATGCATCAGAGCCGTCCCGCAGCGAGCGGGAAGATGTCTGTGGCCTCGGACTGTCGCGCCCGGGGCCACGCCTCCACAAAGGGCCAGAGGAGCAAAGCACCTCCCAGCTGGAGGGAGTCGGAGTTGGAAAAGGAGGCGCACGCTGGGGAGCTCTCGGCAGGCTGCGCGGAGGAGACCAGGGAGAGTCTGAAACGGCTGGTCATGGAGGAGAGGCCCTTCCTCTTGGAGCCGCCGGACGACATCTGCGCCTCGTTCCCCAAGTGGGACGTCCCATCGCTGAGGCCTGCCTCTACCCCTCCTCCAAAGCCCGTGCTCGCTAGGGTGAACGTCTTCGAGGAGCAGTCAGAAGCAACCACAAAGAGCTCTCCAGGTAAATGGGACAGACTCGGGCTGAAACGGCACTACACTTTAAGACCAACTTAGAACTCTATCTTTATGACAAATACATGACGTTGTTGTGACTAAAATGATTGTTGGGCGGCACGGTGGTGCAGTGAGTAGCGCTGTCACCTCACAGCAAGAAGGTCCCGGGTTTCAGTCCCGCTGGGGCCTTAACGTGTGGAGTTTGCATGTTCTCCCCATGTCCGCGTGGGTTTCCTCCCACAGTCCAAAGACACACATTGGGTTAATTGTAGTCTAAAAAGTGAATGGTTTGTGGGTGGATTGGTGATCTGTCTCCCCCTTGACTCTGACCAGGTGCAAGTGGTTTACAAAATGCATAGATGTTTGGTTGTTTCATTAAGCATGTTTTCTCCTTACCTGCAGTCGGGTGTCGAGCGCTAAAGAGTTTAACCAATACAGCGGTTACCGTGGACCAGGACAATGGCAGGAGAAGACGCGGTAAAGCTGCCGTCTCTTATAAGGAGCCGTCTATCAACTGGTGAGGACTCACTCTGAACGTATTTAATCAGTTATCTAGAGAATACAGTGCATTTGGGATGGGGATAGACGGGTCTCAATTGCCTGCATGTGTTCTTATGGAATATCGCTGTTGTAACGCGTCTTGTTTTTTTGATCGTATGATTTCCACCCCAGAAGAATAGGGTCATGCTGAGAGGCTTAAGTTGGAGTGATTAAAATGTTCATTCATATCAGAAAGAGATTGTTTATTATCGTAAACAGAAACTAAATGAAAATTGGCCATGAGAAAGCATATTCCAAGAAACTAAAACAAAATTGAAACTAGTCTTTGCCACTGTGCATGCGTGCGTGTAAGCAGGTTACATATACGTATAACATACAAGGCAGCTTATGCATAAGAGTTTCAGTAATGTGTGTATGCAATGATGCAACTATTTTCTTCCTTTACAGCAAAATGAGGCGTGGAGATAAATTCAGTGACACCAAGTTTTTGAATTCTCCAATATTTAAAGAGAAAAAGAAGAAGAAAGTGCAGGTGGTCAAGCTGGAGATCGATACGGGGCCTTGTTTTAATAACATGGATTGAGTTCTTTTTTTCTTTTTAACTTCCTATGATATACTTTATATTTTACACCGTTCATTTTTGAATAAAGTGTTTCGCAGTTTAAAATCTCAGTGTATGACCTTTTTTGTCACCTGTAAACAAGGACTGTGTTGATGGCAGCTAATTAGCCTTCTTTAATTAGAGGAAAAACACTCCCAGGGTATTTGCCATCAGAAAGCAAACTGCTGAAGCCTCTATTACAGTGAGTGTTCAGTGTTTTCCATTCAGGCTTCTAATTGGTCACCTCGCTGCATAGCGACCAGAGGCACTCCCCTGCAACAGCACGCACGTTCTGTGCTCCACTGTGGGGAGTGATTGGCAGAAGAGGGATTGAATTATTCAGCAGAACCTTCAATTTAGCCAGCCCCCCTGCCACTTACAAACAGGAACCTCAACCCCTGGTACTGCACAGAGGCTCTTTCACCATTCTTTACGCTTCCTTTGTACCAAGAGGTGTACACTGCACCGAAACAGCCCTCGAGGTGAGCGTGTGTGCGCGCGTGTGTCTGTGTCTGTGTGTGTGTGTGTGTGTGTCTGTGTGTGTGTGTGTCTGTGTCGTGTGTGTGTGTGTGCGCGTGTGCGTGTCTGTCTGTGTCTGTGTCTGTGTGCGTGTGCGCGCTGAAGTTTATAAATGGTGAGGTCTCTTTCCTTTTCTATTTAGCTGTTTATTTAGGGTTGTCATTTGCTTCAGGTTTTCTCCATGTTTTCAACCTAGATTTATTTCACCACACACAGATGCATTTTGGGCTTGATTTACTAAGACTTTAGCATGTGCAAAAACTTTTAGCACATGCACAACCGTTAACATTACCAATGATTGGTATTTATTTTGCAACAGTCATTGGTTTTATCAGTTTTGCTTGTGATGAAGGGTTTTGTAAATGCTAAATGCCTTAGTAAATAAGGCCCTTAGTTTTTAAATACAAATCCTTTGCAAGTAGCTATGATGCATGTAACAATATATTAATGCACTTGCTGTTTAATGTGCATCATTTCCAGGTTAAGCTTCTTAAGGTCTTTCGCTTTAGTTTTTTGATTGGTGTTTTATTGGGGGCATTCAGTCTTTTTAGCTAAAAATAACATTGAAATTTGTTTACATACCTAGTGGACATGTGTAGGTAAAGTGGATATGTGTAAAATGCCATCCAATACTGATATCCAGATGCTATTCATTAAGTCATTTCGTATGATCTTTCCCTGGGAAATAAAATCCAGAAGAAGTTTATAACATGCAAAGCTTTCATGGTCATATTTTTACTGAAACCAATATTATTATGATACACCCACCTGATAATTTACATTACTAGTGCATTTTCAGATGTCTTATTGAAGCTTTCCAGAAAAATGTGAAAATTAATTTTCAGCTTCAAATTGATAATCAGGTTACTGATGTTGGGGAGGTTACTTGGCTTCCTCCCCCCTCCAAAGAAACAGGCATTGTTGTATCTCCTTAAAATATAGCTTGTGCTAGATTTTCTGATCGGGTGGATCATAATGTTTTCCAGTCTGAACCATATAGCACCAGCTTTCCCTGCCTCATTGTAAAATAAAAACAGCAGTAATTGCTATCAGTCCCACGCAGGAGCTCCTCAGAGACGGGCCTAAGCCAGGCTTGGCTGACCTGATGCTGTACACACGGACCTCTGTGTCTAAAACATGTATCGCTTTCCCCTGCTATTGGGACAGGAGCTGAGTGTATGGTGTCCCTGCTATTGGGACAGGAGCCGAGTGTATGGTGTCCCTGCTATTGGGACAGGAGCCGAGTGTATGGTGTCCCTGCTATTGGGACAGGAGCCGAGTGTATGGTGTCCCTGCTATTGGGACAGGAGCCGAGTGTATGGTGTCCCTGCTATTGGGACAGGAGCCGAGTGTATGGTGTCCCTGCTATTGGGACAGGAGCCGAGTGTATGGTGTCCCTGCTATTGGGACAGGAGCCGAGTGTATGGTGTCCCTGCTATTGGGACAGGAGCCGAGTGTATGGTGTCCCTGCTATTGGGACAGGAGCCGAGTGTATGGTGTCCCTGCTATTGGGACAGGAGCCGAGTGTATGGTGTCCCTGCTATTGGGACAGGAGCCGAGTGTATGGTGTCACATTTAGGGGTACCCTGCGCCGTGGGCCCCTTTAGGTAGTAAACTGACCCCCTTCATCGCTCTAGCGCCATCTTTATTTTGGCTTGGTCCTTTTGTTTGCACGAGGTTGCTTAGACTGTCTCCCAGTCGTCGTTCTTTCCTCTTTTTCTTTATTTTCACTCCCTGTGCATCCCTTAATCACGTTTAACAAAGGCTCAAACAACTTTTGCATTACACCACATCTTAAGTGCAACCTTTGAACAGAGATGGAAAGTCCAGGGGTCAGAAAGTAAAAGTCTCGCCATGTGTTTCTTCCACACACAAACTCCTGCTGCACTGCAAAAACCAAATCTGAACAAGCATTTTAATCTTATATTTAGAATTTTATTTCTGTTACTTTTCGTGCTAAATAAGACAAACTATCTGCCAGTGAGGTGAGAGAGTTTTACTCATTTCAAGATTTGCCAGTGGGGTAAGAATTTCACTTGTCAAGCAAAAAGTAACTTAAAACAAGCTAATATTTTCCACTTTTGAGGAAAAGAAATAAGATTTTAAGTCTCGTTACAAGACTTAAACGCTTGTTGAGGCGGACATTTTTTGCATTTCACTAGTTAGTTCTACCCCCCGGGTGAAGAATTGTGCTCATTAGCAAATCCATGTGATTGGAACAAAATACTGTGGAGGATTTTTACTTTCTGAACCTGTTATTTTTATTTTTATTTTTTTTCAACATCTGCCTTTGGAGGAGGGGAAGACACAGTAGCTAATGTCTGCATTAAAGTGCGTTTTTACAACTTGATAAAGACTCTGATATTCTGCTCCGTACAACATTTTACACTGCAAAAAAAAGAAGAAAAAAAAGTCTTAAGTGTTTTAGTCTTGTCATGAGTCTTTAAGTCTTATTTTCGTTCTCTCCAGTAGGAAATATTAGCGTGTTTTAAATTCTTTTTTGCTTGACAAGTGAAATTATCTTACCCCATTGGCAAATCTTGAAATGAGTCAAACTATCTAATCTCATTGCCAATCTTTTTGTCTTTTTTAGCAACAAAAAAAAAAAGTAAGATACTCATAGATTTATATTTAGACCTAAATTTTAGGTCTGAATATAAGACTAAAATGCTTGTTTAGATTGACTTATTTTTTGATTTTTGCAGTGTAGTTTTTTTGGGTTTTGGAGGATATTCTACTCCAGTTTTTCACTTACCCAGAATTCTTTGTCGTTGTCCCACAGCTTTGGCTCCCTCTTCTTCAGGGTCGACATCATTGGAGCCTCGGTGGAAGTGTTGTTCCTCCCCTTTTGATGCCTTTCAGTCAGTCAGTGAGTGTGAGGGACTGAACTTCACTTTGGCTCCAATGGAAACAAGACGCCTGAAACGCGATCTCCAAGCCCTGCTGTGAGTAGTGACTGGTTGACACATTTGTTGTCTGGTTTTTGTTTGTACCTTCATTTCTTTTCAATGGTGATATTTCATTTTAATACTGAGACAGTCGTCTCTTCAACGCAAATCTTTCCTTTTTGGGCAGTTGTAAAATATTGAGTCATTCTGATTTTTTAAAATATATTGTTGAAAGAGCACTTAGAGCCTGTTTTACAAAGACCTTTAGCATGTGCAAAACATTCAGCACATGCAAAATTAATGACACAACCAATTATTGATGCAAAACAAATACCACGACCAATCATTAGTCATGTTATTGGTTTTGCGTGTGCTAAAAGGTTAGCACGTGCACATATACTGTATATGCAAATTGGGACCTTAGTATTTTATGACTTTTATAACACAGATGTGGTTTGGAAATTTGGGGGGGGGGGGGGGGGCATTTTATTGTATTTTTTTTTAAATTTTTTTACAAAAACAACAGCAGCTTTCATTGTTGAATAAGCCTGAAGTGAATGTTACCTCTGGAACAGGGGAGATTACATTGGACAGAGAATCAGAGAAAAAGGCTTTGATCCCCAGGGAAAGGCCTCAACCGCGCTGGATGACTTGGTAAGAACTTCAAAATAAAAGCCAGTTATCCAAACAGCCTGCCCTCCCCCTCAAGCGTTTGTAATCTAGAACAGGCTTGAGTCTAAAGGGCATGGTACATAGATATAACATTACTCGTCGTAGAGGAAATGCAGGGTTGTTTTCATCGATGCGGAAGTTTCATTTTCATTGGATCATTTTATCTCTCAGGCCCCTTGTTCTTAGCTATAGCCTGGTTAAAAAAATCTTCCTTTCAACTAGTATTTAAATAGTGTCAAGATATTTTGGGCTAATACCCCACAATTGAAAAGAGGGTTGAACTTCTAAGCTTTACACAACAGTGCTGTACAGTTTTTTTTAGGAACGGCCCCTATTCTCCCCTTGCAGTGTTGAAGGCACGTGCAGTTTAGTAGTCAAAGAACCGAACCATTTAACAAGCTGAAAAGGGGAATGTTTTCTGAGGAAGAAAAGTGGGTTTGCAAACTGGAAGAGAGAACTTTCCATGTATCATCAAGTCTTTTTGCACCGCGATGCAAATGGCAAAACTGTTGCAATTAAATTATAAAGGCAAAAGTATGGATGTTGCGCTCATGCCATTTTTACCGTATGCCCACCGATACACATTAATCCCTTAAATCCTTTAATGGAATATGTATGAAATAAATTAACTCAGACAATGTAGCCTAAATGCACTCTGTAACATACCCTGGTTCATAAATAATATAAGCGGCTATTGCATCACTGCTATGCGACTTGTTCATTATTGCTAGCATTGTTCATTATTGTTAGCATTTCCAGCCGCTGTGCTGTACTGCTTATTTCCCTGCTCTCCCAGGCTCACTATGACCTGGCCATTAGCGTGGCCCTTTGGTGGCTGGACAAAGGCGAAGGCCAAGATGCCATTGAGAGTGACCTCACGTAAGTCTCAGCCAATGAAACAGTGGTTGATATTATATAATGACCTAACATGCACGTATATCTTGTAGTGTAATGGGTTGGGAATTGGGCTTGTAACCCAAAGATTGCAGGTTCAATTCCCAGGTAGGGCACTGCCGGTGTACCCTTGAGCACGGTACCTAACCTGAATTGCTTCGGTATATATCCAGCTGTATTATGGAAACAATGTAAAAATACTAAAAGTTGTTCAAGTCGCTCTGGATAAGAGTGACCCCCTATATTTCCATATTGCGGTATATTCCGGTTTATTACATTTCCATTGACCTAAGAGTAAAGTAATTTGGTCCAGGAACTGATCCCTGGGGGACTAATTCTTACTTTACATTGAGCAGCTGGCAGCTGATAGTCCATTAGAGTAGATTAGTCTGATCAGATACACTGTAATATGAGCAATTTATACCTCTGTGCTGCTACACTGACTGACTGCCATCTGTTTCTTTAAAAGAGACCTCACCAGTCCTGGGTCTGGCCAGTACCCTAATCATTTGGAGCGTGAAGCCATGATCCTGTCTACCTTTGCTGGAATGGTCCTGGTGAGTTTTGAGACAGAATGAACGGATTCTACCACAAATTCTTTCGCAATTACTGGGCCCTTTGGGGCCAGCAAAGCCATTTTGTACCAAGATTTCTGAAGCAAGTTAAATGTCAAAATGGAAAGAGATCCCGATAAACAAATATAGTTTCTTGATACTCTAGGGCAGTGTTTCTTAAACTACGCGTCGGGACCCAAAATGGGTCACGGGAATGTTTGGGGTGGGTCCCGGAATGAGTCTGTCGTCCACTAGGCTATGCTAGTATGTGTGTTTTTTAAACGGGTCCCTGAAAGGTACTAAAATTCCAAATTTGGGTCGCTATATTAAAAGGTTTAAGGGGAATCATTGTCAGTCCCTGTCATTCCAGCAAAGTATTACGTATCTCGCGGGAGCTGCCGTAACTCGCTGAGCACCTCTTTATTCACCTCTCCTGTGTGATATTCCAGAACAGCCTACCTGTGGAGGAGGTGCTGTCTCTCTACACCTGTAAGCCCTCTGCCTCGTACCTGCGAGAGCACGCCAAGGTAGTCCCAAAATCCCGAACACCCCCCAAACTCCCTCTGTAAAACAGCCCTTTATCATGCAAACCCTTTCATTTTTACAATTTAATCTGAATTTGGGAATACCCCCCCTCTGGTGTATGCTCAGCCCTGCCTCCCCCATATAAAGTGCTTTACAATGTGTGTTAATGAACTCTGTGTATGCTGCCTGGCTGGATATGTATCATATGTTGTTTGTTTAATTATGCATGGTCCCGTATTACCCTGACTGCAGCGCTCACATTTTATGCAGGGCACCATCGTTCACCCCTTCACCCTGTCTTACCACCCATTCGCCATGCTGAAGGCTTACAAGGCTGTGGCTCATTCCCGGAGGCACTGTAAGGGTTATTGTCCGTGCACTGTTCTTTCAAAGTTATTCCCCTTCTGCAAATTTTGTCTAATCTAACCTAGAGCTTACAGCTTTTGATATCTTGAATGTACTGTATGTGTTATAAAGCCTTCTGCAAATTTAGTCTAATTGCACCTAGCGCTTATAGCTTTTAATGTCTTGAATGTACCTATGTGTTACAAAAGGGTGATAACACTTTACTATATGCCTTGAAGCCAACATTACACTCTCACAAGCCATAACACCTGTCCTCACCGGTTATGACATCATCTTACGGCTTGTTTTCCAGTTTTGGATAAGAGGGTCTGCTAAATGATTTTAATGTAGCATAGCATTATGAAGGCTTCATGGTGTTCAAGTAAAGTACAATTTTTAATTGTGTAATTGTTTTATTCTATTTCATTCCTGATTGTATGTTTTAAAAAAATTATAATTTTAAATTTCCTTCCTTGGCACTGCCATATATGATATGATAATTTCTTTACCAGTGAATTTAGTATCACTTTATTGACTGATTTTGCTGATCTGCTGTACGTAATTCAGCTGCTGGGCAAATGATGTGTATTTTGTTTTCTTCTTCTCTTGTTACGCTGTAGCCCAGTTGCTGCAGCGCTGGCGGACTGGGCAGAGTAAGCCTGAGCCCACTGGCCAGAGGACATCAGCACAGTCCTCACCTTCATCATCCTCACCTTCATCCTCACTTTCATCATCCTCACCGCAGCCCTCCCACAGTGTGAGTGGACCTGTGTACAGCGGCCATTTTGGACAAATCAGGGTGCCCAAATTCTCAAGAGCTGCACATGACATGTTAATATCCAATTCCCCTCTTTCTCTTAGACCTTAGGGGAAAAGTTGCCAGATTGGGGGATGTACCCCTAAATGTAGGGGAGTTGATGACAGATGGGGGATTTTAAAAGGATGTATGGGGGAGAAAATTTTGTGAGAGTCAATTTAAGATGGGGGTTTTCAGGATTTTTTTAATGGGGAATTAATTCAGACATCTGGCAAAATTGCTCAGTAGGTCTCCTTTCCTTCCTCCACTGTCCTGGAAACTTCCTGAGACTGAGATGGTGAACGTAAAAGGGAGGGTGCTGCCACCTAGTGTTCATAAAACAGAACCTTTCTTTGTGCGAGCAGAATTGGGCCTGATGGATTATTATTGCTTTGAACGGGCATGTAGAGTCCACGAGACATCAGGTCCGGTGAAGTTTGATCTGTCGGTTATAGAAATAGACTTGTGCCATACTCACATTTACTATTCATCTTCATTATTTGCATCAGTTGATCAATACAGGGGGGTCTGATTAAGAATTAAAAAATTATATGAATGGTCACAAGCCTATCTGTCACTCACAGGACTCACCGAGAGATTTGACTGAACATTATGAAGGATCAGCGGAATCCCTGCTGGACTGACGCGTAGATTCCTCACGTTCCCCGCCCACTATGATGTCACAAGAGGAGCACCGCCCAGATTAGCGAACATTCCCTCACATAAACAAACTTCCGACTTTGCGTGACTGCACTACTACCTATTTCTGCAAATCCTTTAGCTGTAATAATTGGCTTTATAATAGGCTACATGCTGGTGAAGTTTGCATGCAGTGTTTTCTCAATGAAACCTGCAGCCTTATAGACATCGTCCTAAGCTATGTGTTCATTTGTCATTATTAGTAAGTCAATAAAATGTACTGCATAATTCGCAATGTGTAAATATGGGTCATATACACTTTTGTACGGTGCTCGAGGCTGGTCTGGTGGTACACTTTAGGAGGCGTTGGGTTGTGTAGTATGTCTTTAATCCCTTCTAATCTTATTGCCTCTGGGTTGGTAGGCTGCATATGTATGCAGTGCATCTCCTGTGCTCTTTCCAGAATAAATATACCATCTGCAGGGAACTGCTTTGTGATGATGTTAAATGTTCCGAACCATAAACCTTAATCCTTTTATTGTGGATTAGTGGATAAAGTGTCCTTTGGGAGATGTATAAAAGGAGGACGAGGGTGAGCAATGTGGCCTGATGAATCAGGGATTTTACCTCTATAGACACTGGATCAATATTTGGCAGCGTCACAGAGCCCTACGTCCCGGTCAGTAAAATAACAAGAGGTGCGCGAATCCCGATGGCCTTTGAGGTTGTTAAAACTGGCCCGGCCTCTTCCACGTACGTAGTTTTACACTGAGGACCATTCCCTTTCACGTACGCACAATTTTACACCGAGGACGATTCTCTTTCACGTACGTACGTTTTACACTGAGGACGATTGTGCGTACTCTGTACAAAAATGAGTAAGAGTAGGGAAAGCGTGAGTAAAAAGTATTACCTGCTCCCAGTCAGTGTTTTGACCAGCAGGTCTTTGTCAGGTATGAGGGAAGTAGACACCTAGGGGATGTTTTCAATGAATGCAGGTGTCTTTGTACCTGAGAAGGTTGGACGATGAAGTTCCTTTCATCTGGAGATTACTTCAGTGGTTTGATTCCAGGGCTGCAGGGAGTGAATGAGTGTAATTTATGGGTTGTCTTAAATTGAATATATTTCTTTGCTTGATTGGCTTTGATAAGCAAAATCCTTCAGGTTTTGACAATAACTCTGGGTTTAGCTCAATAAAGAGCTAAACGAGGAGAAAATGGCATAGATTCTAGTCTCTGGATCTCTACTGGAGGGATGGAACACCATTCTTCCAAAAGATATTCCATCATTTGGTGTTTTGATGATGATGATGATGGTGGTGGTGGAGAGCGCTGTCTAACACGTCGGTCGAAAATCTCCCATCGGGGTTGAGGTCTGGTGACTGCGAATAGCATATGATTCACATCATTTTCATACTCATCAAACCAATCAGTGACCCCTTGTGCCCTGTGGATCAGGGCATCGTCATCCTGGAAGAGACCACTCCCATCAGGATAGAAATGTTTCATCATAGGATAAAGGTGATCACTGAGAATAGCTTTGTATTGATTTGCAGTGACCCTTCCCTCTAAGGGGACAAGTGGACCCAAACCATGGCAGGAAAATTCCCCCCACAGCATAACTGAGCCACCGGACCCCCTCACTGTAGGGGTTTTTCCTTTAATGTGTCACCCGTCTGTACAGTCACAGCCGAGTAGTTCTATACCCCAGCAGTCCAAAGGCCAGCTCTCTAACCCCACGCAGCTACGTGAAACCGTTTACCCCCAGAGCACAGGGGCCAGCTCTTTAACCCCAAGCAGCTATGTGAAACTGTTTACCCCCAGATGATTCTTTCTGAGCACAGGAATGTCCAGGATGGCATCCACAAGATCATATCGTTTGTAAGAAAGAAAAAAAAAAACATTTAAAAATTTGTCTTTAAAGTTATGGCATTGACATAAATTGGTAATTTAAAGGAAACTATTTTAATAATTAATATTTGTTTATTAAAATGTATTTAGGTATCAGTTATGGTGCACAAATAAATGTAAACATACTAACAATCAAAATACAATTAAATTAACAGCCACAAGGTGGCGCACACGTGCAGTTAAACAGACTAGATGGCACAGCCCAGCTGAACTCTGCTCAGGTATAAGCGGTGAAATAATTTTACTCAAAAAGAAGTCTTGCTCATTCATGAAAATTCATGGAAAATGGACAAAGATGCTTTTAATTTATTTTTCAGATCACAGCCAATCATAGCCTGATAGAACCCATCATGTCATGAAGCCAACTGAAGGACAATTCAGGAGGTCAACTGTACAAATTAATCAGAAAGATATCAAATATTTTAGTACCTACAAAGAAATATGCCAATGTTACTTCTGGGAAATGAAGTCTTTTGAGGTCCATAAAATGTGTAGTCATGTCAGGGGAAACATTTTCGCCAGAAGTGCAGTGCAGTGTTCCACCCCCACCCATTCCTCCAGCAGAACTACATATTTTTTAATGTCTTTAAGTTACAAAGTGTCCAATAAATGTCCTCCTTTGTTCCCTCTCTTGGTGCATGTAATTCGCGCCCACGCCCTCTGCTACTATCGGAGGCAGAGGGCCGTTTCTGGATCTGTTGCTATGGTAACGGGGGTCCCAGTGTCCAATGAGCAGGGCCTGCTTGGACCACGGGAAACTGCACACATTCAAAACATTCCTTGTTGGCAAAGCGCCCCAATCAGAAAATTATCTCAGTCAAAAGCCTTGCATACCAGGTGACAAAAAACAATTCTGTATAATGCACAGTTTGGAACAGACACACAGATTTTGGTAAAGGCCGTAAAAATTACATTAACTGCTCCTGAGGTGAATCCTCCAGATCGCTCGCTGCTAAGATGGAATCACAGTATTGTATGTTTACAGTGCTACTAATTAATAAGAGATTACCTGAGTTATATGACTGTAAACAGTAATATTGAGTTTAAGCCCCTTTTCCACCAGAGGAACCTTTTCTGGAACTTTTTGAGGAGCTCAGGAACTTTAGCCCCTTTCCACCGGAGGAACTCGGCCAAGTTTGGTTCCTGAGGCATGGTTCCTATCCCCCTTTTTAGATTTCAGGTAACCAACTAGGGGTCATTTAGCTAGAACCGGCTGTAGGCATAAACACTCTATGCAGTCGTTTAGGATCACAACCTTCGCTGGGCCACAAAAACCAAAGGGTCAGCTCTGTATTTAGCTATCGGAGCATGAGACACTGTTGGGCGTATACAAGTCAGCTGACCCTATCCCTATTCTGACCCCCTCCAGACAAACGGGCCCTAGGTAATCTCCTATGTCACCTGTGCCTACAACCGATACCTCACTGCAGTGGACTGAAAAGCCCAAAAGCAGACAGGCGTGTGTTATCCCGAGAAAGGCCTTCTGCCAGCCATCGGTTCTTTTAATTTATGATACCAGATGGACAAGAGGAGTCGCTCTTGCGTGACGAGACAGGGATGATTCTGCTGACTTAGACCCTCCTTCCCTGGCTCACAATTACAAGCTACCGTGATGGTCTGCCAGACGCAGTTGCTATTGGTAACCATGTGAAGGCGCCTCGCACGCTTGAAACCAAGAGTTTCAATGGCACAGTCCACCCGGCAGCCCCTTCTAAAAATGTATTTATTAATAAGTGCATAACTACAATACAAAGGTCTAATGACGTAATATGGACAAATTAAAAAGGCAATAAAGCAGGTAAAATGACCTACAGTTAGCTGTTGCAGTTCTATCTAAATATACATTGACTCAGTTAAGCCTAATACGGCTTGATGGCATTACAGACGTGTGTGCTAATTTTGCTGCGTAATTATTACAGTAGCGCTGTGAGGGAAGTGTACAGAACATTTGATGGATGGAATGGAATCAATGAGCTTTTTAGTTCCTTTCCATGACGCTGCTTTTGCTGGAAACAATGATTACAGTGACGGTGTGTGCCTGTAATGTAAGAACAAACACCTGTAATGTTCCTGCTGACTGCAGTACAGTGCGGATTTGAATGACAAAAAAATCTGCTGCGATACCTTTGCCCCGCAGATTTGTATATAAGGTGGAATGAATCCATTGGTCGAAGCACAGCAAGCAGCTCGATCAACCGCAAACATGGGGAAGGTATGTGTCGTGGCAACTGCACCCGTTCTGTGTTCAACCGTACTTGTGAACGTCCATTTTCTAGCCTGCCGATTGGCCGTTTAGCCCTATTCTGCATCTGAGGCTCTCTGTGTGATGTGTATCTTGTGTCTCTCGGCCTTGTTCACATCCCAATGCTTTTATTCTCTCCACAGATCATCTTCTACGAGGACAGGAACTTCGGCGGTCGCCATCACGAGTGCATGAGCGACTGCGCTGATCTCCACTCCTACTTCAACCGCTGCCACTCCATCCGCGTGGAGAGCGGCTGCTTCATGATCTATGAGCGCCCCAACTACATGGGCCACCAGTACTTCCTGAGGAGGGGCGAGTACTCTGACTACACCCGCATGATGGGGATGACTGACTGCGTCAGGTCCTGCCGTATGATCCCCATGGTAAGAACATCTCACAAACGAGGACCTGTGATTCACCTCACAACACATCGAAAGGCAAAACGGGTGTACCAAACCTTTGTCAGAACCAGTACTCTTGGCATGTCCAGTGGTGATTATCAAAAATGTATTGACTCATTCTGTAAAACTTAAAATGAGCTTTGGTTTGATTCCAGTGCTTTGAATTGATGGAATGTTGATGCCAATTTTAAGCAAAAAAACATTCCCCCCCAAAAAAAAACCTATTCTTCAAAGGTTTTTAAGAGTCACTGATGGATAGAAGTCTCTGGTATCTCCCGGATCACCTGGAACAGTTTTCCTCTCCCTCTCCTGCAGCACCACGGATCCTACCGCATGAGGCTGTACGAGCGCTCGGACATGGGCCGTCAGATGATGGAGCTGATGGACGACTGCCCCAACGTCATGGACCGCTTCCAAATGTCCGACATCCACTCCTGCAACGTGATGGACGGCCACTGGCTGATGTACGAGCAGGCCAACTACAGGGGGCGCCACTACTACCTGAGGCCCGGCGAGTACCGCCGCTACAGCGACTGGGGCGGCATGAGCCCGCGGATCGGCTCCATCAGGCGCATCATGGACCTCTAATGAAGGAAGGGTCCTCGTGAGGTTACTGCTGTATGCCCTGTTGCACACGTTGAATAAAATGGTGTCAGTCCTCAAGTGTTTTCCGTTCTGTTCTTGCTCTCTGCGCCTGGACGGGGCCCTGTACTGTGTGGGCGGGGCCCTGTACCATGTGGGCGGGGCCAGGGGGGTCTGGCTAAGACTGCCTGACGTTCTAACTCTACTGAGAGAGTTGAATAAAGCAATGGAGGAACTGATATTCACCAGACAGGAGTCCCTCGTTCTCTTGTTCCGCTCTCGTTCCGAGGTCTCGGTTCATTAATTTCACACACAAATATCTTTAAAAGGTGCTCTGTGATCTCCTTATACACACATTACAAGTCACCGCTTCTCTGGTTCGTCCTTCAAGACGGCTAACACTCGCCAAGTCATTAACTTCATCAGCTTAGTTCAATTAAAACTGTGTGTCACAGAATCAATTAAACAAAACATAAATCAATCGCTTGATTGTAGAGCCAGCATTAAAGTAAGCTCTTAAAGGAGAAAATAAAGTTATATATATATCCCAGCTGCTTTTTAATTAAATTAATTTATTTGATTACATGGTTTCTAATGTATTTTCATCAGTGTGCAATGTTAAGTAAAAGTCAAAATATTATTTAATTGTATTACTATCACATCACACTCTAGATAAATAAATAACTTGTTTCAGTATGCACATTACATACAAAATCCAATACCAAAAAAGTTGGGACAGTATGTAAAATGCACATAAAAGCAGAAAGCAGTGATTTGTAAATTCTCTTTTACATATATTTAATTGAAAACAATACAAAGAAAAGATATTTAATGTTTTACCTTATCAACTTTAATTCCGAATTTGATGCGTGCAAAACGTTCCAAAAAAGTTGGGACAGGGACAAAAAAAAGACACCTGTTTGGAACATTCCACAGGTACACAGGTGATGCTATCATCACAGGGTATAAAAGGATATCAAAAGACTCTTGATATCTTATTTTCAGGTACAAGTGATACTATAACCTAAAACGGATATGGAGAGGGCTTCGGCGTTCTTGGTTTTGTGTTTAAGTTGTAGGTGCTCTTTGGATTAAATCCGGGGTAGGATCCGTGATAATTAGAAAAAAATAGTAATCCAAGGCAACTCTACAAAATGAAAAAGCCTTTATTAAATGGCTCACATTATTTAGAATATTAAAAAACCAACATGTTTCGGCCTACATAGGGCCTTCATCAGGGTATCTAGAACAAAGACCAAACACTGACTAATATGGGGAGTCCTGAGCTCTGGGAGAGTCTAATTGCAATGATAAACAGCTGGTGCTGAAAGAATGGAACAATATATAACTTTACCAGGAGGGGTCAGTAGAGATACATCTATTAGATAGATTATTATATAAAATGAATAAACAATATTACTTACAAAATAATGCCTCAAACTAACACATAATGTATATATATATATATATAAACATTATGTGTTAGTTTGAGGCATTATTTAGTAAGTAATATTGTTTATTCATTTTATATAATAATCTATCTAATAGATGTATCTCTACTGACCCCTCCTGGTAAAGTTATATATTGTTCCATTCTTTCAGCACCAGCTGTTTATCATTGCAATTAGACTCTCCCAGAGCTCAGGACTCCCCATATTAGTCAGTGTTTGGTCTTTGTTCTAGATACCCTGATGAAGGCCCTATGTAGGCCGAAACATGTTGGTTTTTTAATATTCTAAATAATGTGAGCCATTTAATAAAGGCTTTTTAATTTTGTAGAGTTGCCTTGGATTACTATTTTTTTCTAATGATACTATAACCTCTCTGCATTTGAATGGATCTCTATGGGAATTGAGGGGTGCGACTAAATTAAGCTGTAAATTACACAGGAATAGTATGAAACCCATGGTTGGCTAAAATGGCTCTAAGTCATCAAAGGTCTGACGTATCAAACGAGCCTCAAACCATCACTCTGCTGCCAGATATGCAGTAGATATGGATGGATCACTTTAAGGGTTGTTTCTCCTGACTCTTTTTCCTATTGAACTCTATGAAAAAATAAGTCAGGAGAAACAACCCTGCATGTTTTACATTAAATATATGTGAAAGAGAATTTACAAATCACTGCTTTCTGCTTTTATATGCATTTTACATACTGTTCCAACATTTTTGGGATTGGGGTTTGTACATAACTATATTAGCTGAGGTCTTATATATGCCCCTAAGGTAGTTCAATGTGAAAATAACACCAAATAAGCTTGTTTTGTTTAATGAAACAAGTTTTGGCAAAACTAGTTTCAGAAAATAATTACAGATAACATTGAAATTCAGATTTATTTAATGTTTCATAGAAATCATTCTCATGCTGTAGTTTATATGTCAATGTAAATACAAATTCTAGATCAGACCTTTTGGTCCTATAGAAATGAAATATGTTAAATGTTTCTCATTGCTACATACACTACATGGCCAAAAGTATATGGACGCCCGTTCGTTCAACATCTCATTCCAAAATCATGGGCGTTAATATGGAGTTGGTCCCCACCCTTTGCTGCTATAACAACCTCCATCCTTCTGGCAATGCTTTGCATTAGATGTTTGGTCATTGCTGCAGGGATTTCCTCCCATTCAGCCACAAGAGCATTAGTAAGGTCAGGTGAGCACTGATGGTGGACTTCCAATTGATACCAAAGGTGTTTGATGGGGTTGATGTCAGAGCTCTGTGCAGGCCAGTCAAGTTCTTCCACACTGATCTCAACAAATCATTTCTGCATGGACCTCGCCTTGGGGACGGGGCCATTGTGGACGGGGCCATTGTGGACGGGGCCATTGTCATGCCAAAGCAAGAAAGGACCTTCCCCAAAACTGTTCCCACAAAGTAGTGTACCATGGTCACACCAGTCTGCCATTGATCTCAGACCAATAGTCGAATAAAATATCCATTCCTCATAACCAGACTTATGCTACTGGCAGATGTGTGTGCCTCTACCCCACAGGTTAACGAGAGGATATCTGCTTGTCTGACTGACATCTCTGAGTGGATGGCTACCCATCACCTGAAGCTCAACCTTGACAAGACAGAGCTCCTCTTCATGCCGTACAAGACCTCCCCACTACATGACCTCTCCATCACCGTTGATGGGACCGTGGTGGCTGCCTCCCGCTCTGCAAGGAACCTGGGGGTGGTCCTGGACGACCGGCTGGACTTCAAAGAGCACATCAGGGCGACGGCACGGTCCTGCAGGTTCCTCCTGTACAACATTCGACCGTACCTGACCACCTACTCCACCCAGCTTCTTGTCCAGACCATGGTCACCTCACGCCTGGACTACTGCAACTCCCTGCTCGCAAGCCTACCGGCCTGCGCCATTCTGCCTCTTCAACTGATCCAGAATGCAGCTGCCCGGCTTGTGTTCAACCTCCCGAAATTTTCCCACGTAACCCCCCTGCTGAGGTCTCTCCACTGGCTGCCAGTTGCAGCCAGGATTAGGTTCAAAGTTCTGACCCTGGCCTACACTGCAGCCAATAGGACAGGCCCCGCCTACCTGCAGGACTTAATCCAGAACTATGTTCCTGCTCGACCACTTCGCTCTTCTACAGCAGGGCGACTGGCACTTCCCCCCCTCCGTGTCAAAGGCTCTCGCTTGTCCCGACTGCGGAGTTTTTCCACATTAGCACCTCAGTGGTGGAATGAACTTCCCATTCCCCTACGTTCTACTCCAACCCTGCCTGCATTCCGTCGAGGCCTGAAGACACACCTCTTCAGACTCCACCTTGACTGATATCCTCTCCTAGGAATATCAGTTCCCTGTTCCCTGTGTTTTCCTGTCTGTTTATTATAGTATATAATAGTATTTGGAATGGTTTATAATAGCATAGTTTATAATAGTATTTGGAATGGTTTATAATATAGTTTATAATAGTATTTGGAATGAAAGTGTGGTGTTGCTGATTTGCCCACAGCTTACTGTGAACTACATTCAACGTTCATTGCTAGGGATAGCTGCTACATTATGCAAAGGATGTGCTTTGCCTTGTCTGTTCTGTAATGATGATGATGTCTCTGTACGCACTTACTGTACGTCGCTTTGGATAAAAGCGTCTGCTAAATAAATGTAATGTAAATGTAAATGTGTGATCTGGGAACCCCTCTGTGAAAGGAACCCCTAAATGGGACTCAACATATTAATAGCTTGCATTTGCGTAGCGCATTTCTCAAACTCAAATCACTTTATACTGATGAGGAGGAAACTCCACCAATGTGTAGCACCCACGTGGGTGATGCAAGGCGGCCATTTTGTACCAGAACGCTCACCACACATCAGCTGAGGTGGAGAAGGAGAGAACCATTTTTAGCCAATTAAACTGCCAGATTGAGAACCAAATTGGGAATTTAGCCAGGACACCAGGGAACCCCCTACTCTTTGCAACGAGTGTCATGGGATCTTTAATGACCCCAGTAAGACAGGTCCTCAGTTTAACATCTCAACCGAAAGACGGTGTCACCTACAGCACGGTCACTGCACTGGGGAATATTTCACTCGAGGATAGATCACCCTACTGGCCCACTAACACCACTTCCAGCAGCAACTTAGATTTCCTGGGTACTTTCCCATCCAAGTACTAACCAAGCCCACACCTGCTTAGCTTCTGCCATTCAGCAGGAGCAGAGTACATGGTAGTATGTCAGTTGGAAACCATATTATAGCCACTATTCCCTGGTGCAAAACCACTCTAAGGGCAGCGCGGTGAGCTTTCACGTCTCCCATTGTCCTCCTTCCAGGCCCAGGAACATGAATTCTCCCTGGACACAAAAGCTTGTTTCTATTACGTCAGGATTTAATCTAGATTTATCCTGACAAATGAATGCAAGTCAGGTTTTTTTTTACAGCACTATTTGCTTGATTTCAGCGATCACCAATACTAATTTGCCAAACTATGTTTGTGAACAAAAAAGTGTTTTGTCTTTGTTAGTCAAATGACTGAATCCAGGCCTTGCTCTACAGCAGGGGTAGGGAACCCTGGTCCTGGAGAGCCGCAGGGTCTGCTGGTTTTTGTTTTCACCTTAAATACAGCAACTACTTAAACCAAAGAAACCAGGTGAGGTGAGTTAACTGTGTAATCAACTGCTTTAATTGATCAATTAAGTGGGGAGTAACAACTAAAGCCAGCAGATCCTGCGGCTCTCCAGGACCAGGGTTCCCTACCCCTGCTCTACAGTCTCCGACTGTATCTGAGAACAATATTTGAAATTCATGAGCAAAGGTGTATAAGCAAGCATGCTCCAAAGAAGTACTGCAGTACAGATTGTTTGACTGCATAATAGCCATGAAAGCAAGGAGTTCATTGGTTTCCAATGTTGCAAGTCTCAGATCTGTTGAGTCTTGAGTGTTGGTGCTCCATATATTGGGCAATGCAAATTAGTGCTGTGTGATAAAAAAAAAACTCTTAAATCCAAATTCTAAAAACATCATTCCTATGATTATGATTATTGTTACAATTGTGATTATAAAAATAGTTGGCATTATAACTAATAATTATATTTTTACCTTTCAGTGATTTCAAAGCACTTTATTGTTTGAGTAGGAACTCGCCTGAACAATCACTAGTATAATTTTTAAAATGAGTGCTGATAGTGTGCTAAACGCCTACATCGAAATACACAGTTTGAAGGCTAACGAAAAGATGTGGTTAACAAAAACCTTTCAGGTTGAAACAGTGAAACAGTTTGTGAGCAGTACATTCTATTCTTAGTTCAGAGCTAATTTCATATAAAAAATGTCCTGGAATATGATTTTCTCAGGACTGCCCCATATTTAAATACCACTGGAAAATATAACCCAAACATGGCACTTTATCAATAACCATATCTACAATCAAAACATAGCACTGTATCAATATCTATCTCTCCAAGGTTGGAGCTTTTATTCAGTACTAAAAAGGACTGCATGAGTGACCTTAGATGCCCTGCAGTTCTGACTCCCTGACAAAGAGAGTATGAATAGACATCCTATATCAATTGAATTTACTGGTTTCAAAGGCATGCCATATTGCAAAATAAAAGAAATCCACCTCAATGAGTAATGTGAAATTATTGCCACGACAAAAGCAAGAAGTGGAAAACATAAAGTGCCATGTTATTACCATAATTAAGTATGACTGCAAACCTACACACAGATTTAATAGTCAGCAATGGTAAGAATAGAATAATTGTTTATCCAAAGAAATATCAAATAATTACAATCGCCGTTCCCACTATGACACAGTTTACAAAATTAAATATAGGAAACGCTCCTGCTCCCCAATAAGCTTGTGTATTGCCGGGGATCTTGCAGTTGTGCGTCTTTGTTGTGGGAAAAACTGCCTGTGCACCGAAGGCTTTGTGTTAATGATGGGGAAACACAAAGCATCTCCATTACCCTGGCCACGGTCCTGAGAAACAAAGAGCCCAGAACATTTCTCTTTCTTCTTTGTGTGTTTTAATTATCTTTTATTTTGGATTACACTATCACACGAGGGTAAAGAATTCCAGGGAATTAGAATATGAATGGCGTGTGCACACTCTGCAGTTCACGTCGAGTATATATACACCACAAGTGGAGCTCTCAATGCAGAGGATCAAAGGCATACCAGCAAGGCTCATCCACCCAATCCAACTAAGCAAAAATGGGAAAGGTAAAGTCATACTAAACGGACAAATATCTGTACTGGTCTGTGAGTAGCGATACAAAAATAACAGCAACTATATAATTACTAACATACCTGCCACAATGTTTATTATGCTGTTAATATATATTTGATGTATTTATATTAATTCAGGACTGAAGTATTACCCTACTTTATATGTTTTTAAAGTTTTTAAATTTAAAAAAAAAATATGGTCAGTATTACTGTTATTACTATGATTGGACAATTGTTACAATTGTGATTATACAAATAATTGCCATTATAACTATAATAATTACAGATCTTTTCAACCTTAAATGATTTCAACGCACTTTTTAGCTGGAGTAGTAACTCACCCGGACAATAGCAGTGTAGCTATTTTACACGTTTTCAGTTGAGGTCAAGAGGCTCGGATATGCAGCCAAGATGAAATGGGATTGGGTGGAATGATTCAGTCAGATGTGGAATTATGACATCGCCCAGGGAAAATGGCCATACTATGTTTGAACTGCCGTGGATGTGCTGTTGTTTAGTCATTTCGTTCTTTTCTCTATTGACACTTAACTCCTCGGTGGCTACCAACATTTTGTAACATCTGGGTTACTGTTTCCCCCCACCACCAGATCATCTTCTACGAGGACAGGAACTTCGGCGGTCGGCACCACGAGTGCATGAGCGACTCCTCCGACCTAAGCTCCTACTTCAGCCGCTGCAACTCCATCCGCGTGGAGAGCGGCTGCTTCATGATCTACGAGCGCCCCAACTACATGGGGCACCAGTACTTCCTGAACCGTGGGGAGTATCCCGACTACCACCGTTGGATGGGAATGAGCGAGAACATCTGCTCCTGCCGCATGATCCCCATGGTAAAACGCAACCTGGATTTACAATGCAGTTCGCTATTCTGAGCACGTTGGATAATGTTGCTAAATTTTAAAAAAGATATTATTTTTATCAGTCTCAGTACTTAACTCCCCAATTTGGAATATTCAGTTGCAATGGTAAGCTTGTTCCATTACTCAGTCACTTGAAGAGTGTTTTTCCAAACCTCACTCAGCCTATTTTAACCAATTTTGAGAAAATCAGCATTTTTGTTTATTTTTATTTTTGTTGAAAAATCACAAGAATCCCTAAGAATAATAGTGTAAAAGTAAAACTATCTATCAGAAAAATTATACTCACCTTGAAAAAAATATGGTTAATCAAAACTGAACTCAGTGAGCTTTGGAAAAACACTCTTCACTTAATTTGTGATGGCAAAGACAAGCACATGCATCCCCTAAAACCTCCTCTCCACACAGCAAAAATGGCGGTGTACATTTAACACCCTAGGGTGTTAAATATAAACCAGCAGTGTTAGATTTACACTGCCATTTTTGCTGTGCAACAGCCATGTCTCAGTCTGCGACCAGTAGCTGTTCTGCGCATCCTATTCGCTGGAAGACTGTACATCATGTGTGGCTGGAGCAGGCAAAATAACATCCAGTCCAATAAATGGCTGCATTTTAATTTGCTGCATTATCATTGAATACAGTACAGCAGCCATTCCAGAACTCAGTCCTGGGGATTCACTGTGTGTGCTGATTTTTTGCTAAATCCGATCTCTTAATTTTAATAAGGTGGCTGGAACACCGTGTTTAAGGTCTACCCTCTTTTTTTCTCTCAAACTGACAATTTAACACAATAACCGGTTTTGACCAGTTACCATTCGCCCAGTCACTGAACTCTATATTTTCGAAGAGTTCTACTGATTTTACCTGCCAGTCTATAACCGACTCAAAAAATTTAACCTCTTTCTCAAGGAATAGTTCCTTATACAGCACAGGGCAGAAAATGATTAGTTGATCTGGTAATGAGTAAATCATTAGTTGATCTGGTTAAAAGCCTTGTGTTGTGATATAAGGTACGTTAGTTTTTCACTGCAGTCATATTTAGCCATAAAGCATAAATAATAAATTTGGCCTTAAGCATAAATAATAGGTTATAATTATGATTAGAAATGAAAGCCTGCATACACACTGTGTCCACAGAATTAAGTTTCAGAACGTACAGTATAAGGATAGCGGAGGTGGAAATCCAGGGGACATAAAGTAAAAGTCCTCCCTAGGATTTTGCTCCAATCACCTGGATCTGCTAATTAACATAATTCTTCAGCAAGGAGGTAGAACTAATTAGTGAAATCAGCTGGCTGAGTCTATGGGTGGAAGAAAAACATGGTAGGACTTTTACTTTATGCCCCCTGGATTTCCACCTCTGAAGGATAGATAAAATAACAAAAAGCAAAAAAAAAAGAAATCAGGTTCAAGCTAATTTGACAGGTCTCTCCACTTAACTGTGATGTAAAAGATGGTAACGTTTAATTGGCTCTCCTCCCCATTTGAAGCAGTCACAAGGATCCTACAGAATGCGCTTCTACGAGAGGATGGAGTTTGGCGGTCAGATGATGGAGCTGATGGACGACTGCCCCAACATGATGGACCGTTTCCACTTCTCAGAAATCCACTCCTGCAACGTGATGGACGGAAACTGGCTGTTCTACGACCAGCCCAACTACAAGGGCCATATGTACTACCTGAGGGCCGGAGAGTACCGGAGATTCAGCGACTGGGGCGGGATGAGTGCACGTGTGGGCTCCATCAGACGCATCATGGCTAACTAAACGGCGTCCTCTTCACCCCCAAAACCTTCTTCTCAGCTCCCATTGGGCGTTCCTACGCTGCTGTAACTCTGGGCGGACTTTCCTTTAAAGACTGATAACGGGAAAAACCACAAATCGATCTGTGGTCTGATCTACATAAGAAACCATTGGAGAAAAAAAGATGCGAAATTCAAAAATGCAAACCGCAACAAATGTGACAGAAACGGAGAACGAAGCTTAATAAATTCCTGCAATATAAATATGCATTAGTTGATTCTGGAAATAAAGAATGGGAAGGGGAGATATATTATGATGCTCAAAACAGGCAAGCGTGTACGTAAATAAGGATTTGAGCAATGTTGACATGTGCAAGTATATTTGTTTATTCAACAAAAGTCTATCAAAGCTTGCAGAAACACACTCCAGTATAACAATGCATATTATTTAAAAAAGTGCAGGTACGATTTTTAATTGCATTTGTGCTTATTTACAAATAAAATTTATATTGCACGTACAAATATGCTTGGCTCCTTTTATTGAATTTGAAAAAAAACATTTAATTTATCTTCCAAAGGTTATTACTTAACTCTTTTTTAGTTATTTTCAGGTAAATGTATTTATGCATGTTTATGGTAATCATACATAATGAATATGAATATTCTCCACATTATTCACACACTCATACCAGAAACTGTGAGGAAATATCCAATACCCAACCAAGCTCCATCAGAGTTTTGCTTTAAAACAATATTCATGTTTTATTTTCATTGTCTTGTTAGCTGAGACAATGAAATACCAGGCAGGACAAGTACAGGCCAAACAACAGCAGCAAAGTAAGCAGAAATAAATATGAGAAAGCAACAGTTTGATCCGTTCATGTTATTTATGTTATTTCTGCTTTTTTATTCTTCTTTTATTCTTTTCCAATCCATGCATTTTTTCCAGAAATGAAATAGAACCATTCAATAAACAAGGCAGATTTTTTGGAAAAACATTCTTGAGTCACAATGGAGGGAAATGGTAACAAGATGAAAGCACCTTCAAAAAAATACAACTATTCCAGGCATTATAATAAGCAGAATTAAAATGCAAGTCATTTTGATTAAACTGGATTTTTTTTCTCTCATTCAGAGAAATTCAATTCTGCGTGCGAGAAACCATGAGAACCCATATGGGAAATGAGTCTCTGGTCTTAATCTCAAGAACAATATTATATTCTACGATGCTCAATCTACAAGGGACATTCAAATAAAAATAATATAAATTATATTTTACAAAATATTTTCATGGCAACATGTTTTGGTCATCCAAGAGATTTGTATGATGTAAAAACAATTTAATACTTTAAAGAGGATATAGCAGGCTGTCAGGTAGAATAATGCAGGGCCGTGATTTAAGATGCAGATCTGTTCTATTGCTCTTCATAACATTTGAAAAAACAAAACAGTAATACAAAAGCTAACACAGGCTTACATGTCCATTGTACTGATAGCTAAGCTCACACACTCTAAGGATCCATCAAGGTCTCTCTTCAGCTAAAGGAACAGCTGTGACTTCTACTAGCCTGATTGAAGGCAAAGAATGAGAGGAGAGAGAAGGAGAGAGGAGGAGATAGGAGGAGAGAGGTGGAGATAGGGGTGACCTGAAAAAAATGTGTTTCATTGTATGTTTACAAGCGTCTGTGTGTGGAACGTTGTGGATTGTCTGGTTTGACTTAAAAAAATAAAATAAAATAAACCTTTTGTATGGATTTAATGTTGTCTTGATTTTGGGTCTGTTTTGACACATGCTACTTTGAAAAGAAAAGTACAACACGTGGGCTGGCAACCATTCACCTGCAGCTGCACACACCTGTAGACCACACCTGCACAGCTGAGACCAAATAAAGAAACTAGCTAGCTAGTTAGCCACCGAAGGGCTAACTGCACTGTTGTTCCGGGTTACCTCTGTGATGTCACAGTAGTGTTACCTAAAATGATGTGTGTGTGCGTGTGTGTGTGTGTGTGTGTGTGTGTGTGTTTAGACTGTGCATAACAATAGATGGAATGCTAAGTGTAGATAAAATGCTTTGGGGATTCTCCACTGTTTAAGTCAAGCTGTGTTCTGGTCTGATGATGCAAAAAACCCTGATGAAGGCAGTCTGCTGCCGAAACTTGGCGAAATAAATGAATTCCATTGGAGACAAGTGTGTGACCTTTTCTTAGCAATTCTGATGACTAATAAAAGTATGAATGTTTTCCCAGAATTGCCTGATCTCTCCTTTGAATCTATCTCTACATTATTAATTTACTTACACTCAATACATCTCATGGATGACTGTACTGCATATTTATTCTCACTGATACCTTTCTCTGGTCCCATTAGAATTTCTATTAGAATTTCAACTCACATCCAAAACTTTTTGTCTATTAAACTACTGAACAATTTAGAATCTGTCAAATTAATTGCATTGAATATGTGCCTACATTTTGAGCAATGGCCATTAAAAAAATGTTTTCCATCCTGCAAGATAATTGCAGAATGGAAAAGAAGGAAGACACACGCACACACGCACACACACACACACACACACACACACACACACACACACACACACACACACACACACACACACACACACACACACACACATACAATGCAATTCAAGAGGATGCCCTAAAAGATTGGGGTATGAGAGAGAGAAGGTAGGTGTGGGAGATTTATAGTACCATAGTCCTGTTTAATCCTGAGAGGCGGGTCAGAGCGACAGGATGCAAGCCCAGGATTGCTGGGGCGGCTGCTTCCTGTCAGAGGGTTCCTATGACTCAGTGAGTCCAGGAAGACGTGGGTGGCATGACCATAAATTAAGTCTGTGTGGCAGCTCCAAAACCAACCAATAGGAGTCATTGATTTAGTGGAGCCAGGCGAATCTTAGGAACAGGCAAAGCAGGCAACTGCCTGGGGCCCGAAACATTGGGGCCGCCCCTGAGTAGGCTGTTTTAGGAGTTTTGGGTAACATGAAGGAAGTTGGTTAGAAGGGCCCCATGATGTCATTCAGTTTTATTCTCCAATCAAAGGTGAGAATATTGAAGATTCATGATGTCATTCGCTTTAATTCTCCAATCAAAAGTGTGAATATTTTTGCACTAACCACCCTTACTTGTTCCACACATTACATATTATAGCCCTCCTATAAACCTGTAAATACTACATCTGTTATAGCCCTCCTATAAACCTGTAAATACTACATCTGTTATAGCCCTCCTATAAACCTGTAAATACTACATCTGTTATAGCCCTCCTATAAACCTGTAAATACTACATCTGTTATAGCCCTCCTATAAACCTGTAAATACTACATCTATTATAGCCCTCCTATAAACCTGTAAATACTACATCTGTTGGCATTAAAACCTCCAGCTCGCCTTTTCCAACTGTCATAATGCAGTCATCCGCCTTCATTCATTATTTATTCATAAAATAGGCAATAAACTACACAACAATTTTGTGCGTCATTTACAGAACAGTACTATGCTCTGTTTGGAAAATGTTTTGAAGACCCTCATTAACGGTGAGCTCATGCAGTTTTATTTGCTATAATGGATGGATAATATATTTACTGTGTAGGCTATGGTACGCAAGGTTAGCAAAGGACAGAAGATAGGGTCAGCTAATGTGGCTGTCGTTCTCAGTCAATTAACTTCACAGAATGACATTTGTCTTTATAATGCATCATTTTCACAACAAAAACAAATTATCTCACCGTGTAGTTCCTGGGATTGAGCTAATATTTGAACATTCTGAGGCCGTAAACAGGAACAATACCTGAAACCTATTTGATGCGTGATGGCGAAACACATTGAGAGAACCCACAACACAAAACAGAATAACTGCTGTTTCCCACCACAGATACATTAAAAACAGACAGTACAAGCCCGGGTGGACAGAGGAGCTGCTTTTTGAATGGCTATGACAGATGTCACTCGAGGTTCTGCTGACGCGACACAATGCCCACTGCGGCTCCCCGAGTACAGTAGCCTTCACCCACAATTGTGATGAACATGTGAAAAGTGAGCGTAGAACAATAACTCACGAAAGGCCGCAACTATGCACGACCAGATTTGTTTTTTAAACCCCTGATGCTAGAAGGGTTTGATTTGAATGACAATACTTTATGCTGCGCAATCACACGGCTGTTTTTTTATTATAAAAGGACAGAGCTTCACAGAGAGAGAGACAGGGAGGAACGGAATTGAGTTTTCACCAGCCCAGCGTAACCATGACGATGGGAAAGGTAAAGGCTAAAGTCCAAATGTGTCTTTATAACATTATTAAATAAGCTTTTTACTTTCTGTCTGATGACTTGTATTATTTGTTTATTTATTTATTTTTGCATTTGTAATGATGATATTTGAATCCATACATGTTCCTTTATTGCAGATCATCTTCTACGAGGACAGGAACTTCGGCGGTCGGCACCACGAGTGCATGAGCGACTGTGCCGATCTCCACTCCTACTTCAACCGCTGCAACTCCATCCGGGTGGAGAGCGGCTGCTTCATGATCTACGAGCGCCCCAACTACATGGGCCACCAGTACTTCCTGAGGAGGGGCGAGTACGCCGACTGCCAGCGCATGATGGGGATGACTGACTGCGTCAGGTCCTGCCGTATGATCCCCATGGTAAGATGTGGATTCCCTTTCTGAGGGGGTAGGGGAGGGGGGATTATAAGAAAACATAGCATTCCAACAGCTAGTGGTCCGTTGGGAATGCTGACCAAACACTCACTTCCATTAAGGAATTGTAAAACAGGTTGAAATTTGAATGCCATTTTCCTTGTGTCATTTATTTATTTATTTAAATGGGACAAGTACAAAGAACATTGGCAGTTGCCAGGGCAGTGTCCGATGCATTGTACACATGTATATACCTCAAGCTAATTTCTAACATTAGTCCCTTGATGGAAATTCATTAACAGAAACAGTTTCACTCTCGTGGGAAGTTTACAAATTTTGATGGTGGCAGGTAAAGTTTTTCACATATTCATATTGAAATTGTAAGGTTTTCAATATAATGTTTTTTTATTTTTAGCTTTGTTTAAAATATAACATTTTTTAAATCAGAATTAATATATATTTCTGGCCAGTCTATTCCTGCTTCTTGCATGGTTTATGGTTTCCAATGGGCTATATGGAGGAAGGACTGCGTAATTACAATGTTATAGATGAACATTATAGTGCTATAATTTACACTTCCTGCAATCTGCAGTCAAAGGACTGCATGCATAATATACGGATGAAAAATCCTGTACCCCCAAAAATACATTGGTCTGTTGCTCCCCTGACCTAACTGCTTGTACGCACTGGATCTCCTGCAGTACCGCGGGAACTACCGCATGAGGCTGTACGAGCGCTCGGACATGGGTGGTCAGATGATGGAGCTGATGGACGACTGCCCGAACGTCATGGACCGCTTCCACATGTCCGACATCCACTCCTGCAACGTGATGGACGGCCACTGGCTGATGTACGAGCAGGCCAACTACAGGGGGCGCCACTACTACCTGAGGCCCGGCGAGTACCGCCGCTACAGTGACTGGGGTGGCATGAGCCCCCGGATCGGCTCTCTGCGACGCATCACCGATTTCAACTAGGACAACAATTTCCCCACTGTGTCTCTGTACCCAATAAACCTGGATGTCTAAGAAAAAAAAACTCTGTCTGTGTGGCTTTTATGGCAAAGTGGCTGGAAAAAAACCCATTCGATGATGGAATAATGTAATTGTCAATGTTATGGAGAGAGAGGAAATTGAGGAAACTGCTCTTTAGTTTAATTATTTGGCTCCACCTGCTTTCTGAAGGCAGAAAAAAAACATTTATTATGATAATTAAGAGGCTTGATTTCATACAAAGGGCACAACTAGCAGTAAGCACATTTTGTGGCTCTGATGTGTATCAGCCAAAACAGTTGCACTCAGGTACAATGTAAGTAAGGACCAGAATATTTGAATCCTCCTTAAGTAAAATCAATGAGTCCTTCTCCTTATGTTCTGCTAAAGTACAAATGGATGATTTTTACTTAAGGAGAGCATAGCACTTACATTAATCATTCTGTTAATGCAACAAAAACAACAACAACATTGTTTTAGCCAAGGTTTATCGCTACTAAGCATGGTTTTAGCTATCTATACTCCCCACTCACTTTGCACGGACTGTATTGACCAGTCTCTGCGTTAATGAGCTCAAAACACAGTGTAGTTATTGAACTGTACAACATGTCCACGGTGAGGTGGCCTCCCATGGATACAGTTTCTTCTTTATTCAGTGTCTTTGGGCCCCACAAACCGACCCTGCAAAAACAAAAACGTTTTCCAGTGCGTGCCACTGACAGGATTAAGGCAATGAATCGCAGCTGAATCTGTCCATACCATGAGAGTAAAACCAGTGTAGAATACTGCTGACTGGAAACACCATTGAACACAGCACACAATGATGAGTGTCCCTACACACCCTCTCACAGGCCTCGATAAAAGCAGACCATTGCTTCATAAATTAGCCCATAATTACATAGCCACAATTGCAGTACATAAAGCAGACGATAAGACGCACTGGATTGTGCTCGTTAGGGCCAGTTTTATGCTACAGACGCCATTATCCCATGTTACAGACGTCATTATCCCATGCTACAGACGTCATTATCCCATGCTACAGACGCCATTATCCCATGCTACAGACGCCATTATCCCATGCTACAGACGCCATTATCCCATGCTACAGACGCCATTATCCCATGTTACAGATGCCATTATCCCATGTTACAGACGCCATTATCCCATGCTACAGACGCCATTATCCCATGCTACAGACGCCATTATCCCATGCTACAGACGCCATTATCCCATGTTACAGACGCCATTATCCCATGCTACAGACGCCATTATCCCACGCTACAGACGCCATTATCCCATGTTACAGACGCCATTATCCCATGCTACAGATGCCATTATCCCATGTTACAGACGCCATTATCCCATGTTACAGACGCCATTATCCCATGTTACAGACGCCATTATCCCATGCTACAGACGTCATTATCCCATGCTACAGACGCCATTATCCCATGTTACAGACGCCATTATCCCATGTTACAAACGCCATTATCCCATGTTACAGATGCCATTATCCCATGTTACAGACGCCATTATCCCATGCTACAGACGCCATTATCCCATGCTACAGACGCCATTATCCCATGCTACAGACGCCATTATCCCATGTTACAGACGCCATTATCCCATGTTACAGACGCCATTATCCCATGTTACAGACGCCATTATCCCATGCTACAGACGCCATTATCCCATGCTACAGACGCCATTATCCCATGCTACAGACGCCATTATCCCATGCTACAGACGCCATTATCCCATGCTACAGACGCCATTATCCCATGTTACAGACGCCATTATCCCATGCTACAAACACCATTATCCCATGCTACAGACGCCATTATCCCATGCTACAGACGCCATTATCCCATGTTACAGACGCCATTATCCCATGCTACAAACGACATTATCCCATGTCCTGTGTTTTCTTAGGTGCACTGGTGTTTTTGTTCTTGTGGCATCAGTAGTTCCATATGAACATAAATATATGAACATAAAGCTCCTCTTATAAGCAAACTGAGGCTCCTTCACATGTAGAGAGGGAGGTAGGACAGTGTTGCATAGTAGCATTGTCTCTGTTATAGTATCGCTTGTAAGAGTACCAGAAAATAAGATATCAAGACATCAAGTTTTTTGATGTTGTTGGGTCACAGACATCAGGAAGTCACGGCATGCAAAGGATATGCGACCAAATATTAAAAATTTGAAAGCACAGTCAAACTTCTGACCCACTGGAATTGTGATATCGTGAATTAAAAGTCAAATAACCTGTCTGTAAACAATTGTTGGAAAAATTACTTGTGTCATGCACAAAGTAGATGTCCTAACTGACTTGCCAACACTATAGTTTGCTAACATGAAATCTGTGGAGTGGTTAAAAATGAGTTTTAATGACTTCAACCTAAGTGTATGTAAACATCCGACTTCAACTGTATATTGTATGAAAAATCACAGCACTTAGACGTATAGTAACATGAAAGGAGAGGCTGTTGGTTTTTAAGCTTTGCCTGTTTGCATGTGTGTTGTATGCAAATTAATAAAGGGAATGAATGTAACACATTTCTGTTATGTAAAATATTTTATGTAAAAGAGAGGGTCCATAGTGTTCTATATATATTATGTCTTGTATGTGTGGATGCCATACTAGTCTTTTCTTTTCATGTCAAAACACCAAACTTGTAATTATTTATGCTTTTTTTCAAATACAGAATGAATTTGTATAACAATACTTTGTTTGTCAAGAGGTGTTGTAAAAAGCTCAGAGGACACATATAATCTCTCCAACAGAGACCATGGGGAAGGTAGGATTTTTTTTTTGCCTGGTTTTTATTTGCTTTGTGATTACAAACTGTATATCTCACCATATGTAATCTACACAGACCTTATTATTTGTACCACCCTTTTTAAAATGTATTAAGAGCTAATAGTTAACAAGTTTAGGTTTTCCAAATTCAAATTCAAATTTATTTAGAGCTAAAGAGCATTTCCTCATTCGCCAGATAATTTTTTAGGAGGACAGGAATTTCCAAGGCCATAGCTATGAGAGCAGCAATGGCTGCACAGATCTCCACTCCAACTTCAGCTGGTGCAACTCCGTCCGGGTTGAGAGCGGCAGCTTCATGATCTACGAGTGCTCCAACTACACGGGCCACCAGTACTTCCTGGGGAGGGGCGAGTACCCCGAATATCAGCGATGGATGGGGTTCAGCAGCTGTGTTAGGTCCTGCCGAATGATTCAATGTTTTCCTCGTATGTTTTAACCACATGCACAAGAATTTCCACACCTTTATAAACTTATTGATTGCTTACATTTCAGAATATTGCAAATCTGTAATGTAAAGTTTGATTTAAAGTGCCTGAAAATCCCCAAAGGGCAATCGATAAAAAGTACTAGCTTCCTGTAAAGTGCATGTGTAGCAAAACTCATGTTGATTTAAAGGATGCTCATAAGCTAAAGGGTAACACCTCTATCTACATACAGTACAGTAATGCTGATTTGTAGATTTGCCTCACACTGCAGCAAAATACCATGAATAGTCTCTTCTTAATTTGTGATAGCAACATATTTCATAAGATAGTTAAAATGAGAGAGCCTGGAAAACCACAAACTGAAATAAAAATGGAATGGTTTAAATGAAAAGCTTTTATAACATTTATTTGGCTTTTGAAGATGGACACAACACTCGTTTTTATATCAGTATCAGTGTAGCAGTTTTTAATGTATACTGAGTAACAGTTTACAATTCACAGTGTATGCACCCTCATAAGACTATGAAACATGTTAAATATACTTACAGGGCCATGCAGAGACCTTTTGAGTGGCAGGTACTCAAAGTGAGAAAATGGCACACCAACCTAGAAAAACCTTGATAAAACTAGTTCTACTACACCCAGTTATTGTACAGGATATATTCCACCAAAATTAATTAATGACAATTAATGACAGCAACAATAATAATACAAATACAAATTTTTTAAAATCAAATCAAAAGGGGTAGTAGACAGTTCACACCCCCCTACAGGGGGGAAGCAGAGATGATTACAAATAGAGATGGGATTCACAGTGCGGATGGTGGGCATTCAAACCCCCGGCTACATGCTGAAATATGTATATAGGTTGGCAGCCGATATATATAACTAGCAATACATTTTTATACTGAGAACAATAAAATGGCAAGAAAAATAAAAAAATATTTATTAAAATTAAAAAAGTAAAAATGAGTACAGTGGTAGTAGAGAGGTAGTTCTTAGATTTCTTTGAAAAGTATCCACAGAGTCAGTCAGATGCTCTCTGATCCAAAGGAAGCCTTTTCCACAGTCTGGGGCCATATAAGCTAAAAGCAGACATACATTTTAGTCCTAGATTGTGGGGTGGACAATAGGAGAGAATCTGAGGATCTGAGAGCTCTGACAGGAACATATTTTACTGAAAGATCATTTAAGCAGTGATGGGACAGGAACATATTTTACTAAAAGATCATTTAAGTAGTGATGGGACAGGAACATATTTTACTAAAAGATCATTTAAGTAGTGATGGGCAAGTCCACACATAGCCTTAAAAATCAAGAGCACCTTAAAATCTATTTTATAACATTGAAAAACCTCTAACAGCAATAAATTCAACAGGCAATGTAATGATTTTAAAATAGGCGTGATTTCCTAGTTTTAGATTTTCCTTGGCAAACAAATAAAATATTTGCTCCATCGAGAAATCTTAATACATTTTGAATCGAAAGTGAAGTAAAATAGAGATTTCTGACAGGACAGTCCAGAGTCTTATAAGCTGTATATTGCTAAATTACACTCAACAGTCAGTACAGGTGTAACGTGGGAACAGGTGTGCTTGTGAATCCCAGTTTCTATATCTACATCAGTCACAACCATGAGCTATGAGAACAATACTCCACTCGGCTGCTATTTTAATGCGTTGTAATCAGTGCCATTATCATTTATTGATAGAAAACAGGGATTGGACCACTCTGCTTAACACTGAAATAAATGATGTCGGAAAAAGGACATTGCTATCACAACACTGCCATTGATTGTGCGTATCACATGTAACAATTTTAACCTTTTCTTTTTGTTGTATTCTGGGATATTAATGAAATCCCTTAGTAAGAGCAACGATTGCCTTGATTTGGAAACCTTTACAGAGTTTGCATAATAATTTAACAGTACGCTTGGAACATTCTGACGTTTAACAAAAGGTATGCTTACGAGCCAGTGGCCAAAGCAACCGAACAGGGCCAGTAATGTAAACGGGTGGCCACCATTGTTACAATTTGTTTGACCCTGTTCAGCGAAATACATTCTGCCCACTCAACAGTTCCAACCATTTGAATAACAACACAAGATGGGAGGACGTTTTGTTTTCTTGTTTCCTATATAAACGGCAGGCGTACCGCAACTTGGACATGCCAGCTCAACAACAGCAAACCTCCAAAATGGGCAAGGTAAGATTAGTACATTTACTTTCCCCTCTCTCCCTCTCTCCATCTATCTCTGTCTGTCTCTCTCTCTATATATATATACATATTTTTATAAATCTCTCTCTATATATAAATATAAATATATATTTTAAATGCTTTAAGCATACTTGTACAAAAACTCTTTTAAACAGTACTGGCTACACATCAGTTGGATTATACATGAGTTTGTGTTGGATGTCTGCATTTCTGTATTTATGAATTATGAATCATTCCCTCATTCCCGCACAGATCATCTTCTACGAGGACAGGAACTTCGGCGGTCGGCACTACGAGTGCATGAGTGACTGCTCCGACCTCAGCTCCTACTTCAGCCGCTGCAACTCCATCCGGGTGGAGAGCGGCTGCTTCATGATCTACGAGCGCCCCAACTACATGGGCCACCAGTACTTCCTGAAGAGGGGCGAGTACTCCGACTACTCCCGCATGATGGGGATGGGCATGATGGGAGATATGATCAGATCCTGCCGCATGATCCCCAGCGTAAGAGAGCCAATCAAATTCATTACCCACCAAAGCGGGTCACATGACATACCATAACATAACATAACATAAAATAACAACAAAACATGACATGACATAACAACATGACATGACATATCATAACATAATGAGGAAAACAGGCCATTTAGCCCAACAACACTCACCATTTCCCTACCACAAAAGGGTACCTAGTGCTCACTGTTTATCTACAAACTAGATAGTATCTTTACCTGCAGGCCCCGGATTAAGCACTTACTCTAAACATGTATGAAGACCAGCAAAATCTTGCAGGTTTTAATAACAAGTACTAGTTTAATAGTTTATTTACACTTTTATTTGCAGTGAAATTTGATTGTAACCTAACAACACTTTACTTTGGATTTTTAAGTACCGAGGATCCTACAGGATGAGGATCTACGAGAGGGAGAACTTCGGGGGTCAGATGAACGAGCTGATGGACGACTGTGACAACTTCATGGACCGTTACCGCATGTCCGACTGCCAGTCCTGTAACGTGATGGACGGCCACTGGCTGATGTACGAGCAGGCCAATTTCAGGGGCAGAATGACGTACATGAGGCCCGGGGAGTACAGGAGCTTCAGAGATATGGGATCCAGCAACATGAGATTCATGTCCATGAGGCGCATCACCGATTCCTGTTAAATAATTTTTGAGCACATTTTTGTTTACATGTAAAAATGTAAAATAAACGATAAATATAATGACTGTCTTTTGGGCTGTTTTTTAAATGAAAATAGACTGAGGACGGAGTTAAGCATTACATTTGTAGAGGTTACCTGACTGAGGAGAAAAATATATTTAAACAAGTGACAAAAAACTATTCAAACAAAAACCCATTTAAACTCACAGCTGCTTTTCTTGTCTATATACCGTATGAAATAATGGTTTGGGAAATAATGCGTTAAGGCAAACTTATGGGACACAAAACCACTAAACGTAAAAAGAACAGACAGTGAGAAGACTAGTCATAAACACTCAGCAGTAGTCATAGCAATATCCGACTTCAAATAAAATAAAATGGGACATCTAGTGGAGAGGGCTAGAGCAAGGGCACCAGAGAGGACTTAAACCTGCTTCTTCGGGTATCTCAGGGGGTCCTCAATCTTCCAGAAAGTGCCAGTGTGTGGGTGCCGGCTTTTGTTTCAACCAAGCAGAAACACACCTGATTCTACTCATCAACCACAAGAGTCTTTGCTAAGGACCTTGATGAGTAGAATCAGGCGTGTTACTGCTTGGTTGAAACAAAAGCCTGCACCCACACCGGCCCTTTCTGGATAAGATTGAGGACGCCTGCTCTAGCTCTACATACTTAAGTTTCAGCTGGAAAAATATTCCTGATTCAACCATTAATTGTCTCCTTATAACTTAAACAGTTTCTAAAATGTTAGTTGTTTTATGAATACACATTGTGTCATTGGTGACTAAATGAAAAGCTGCGTCTGTCATGGGGATTCAGCCTTCTTTTATTTCTGCTGTCGTTCTCCCTCGGAGCGGCTAGAGGGCACTCTTGCCTTATGTTTCCGTCCGCCGCTCCGGGCTTTCGCTCTGTCTTTTCCTAATTCCCTGCACCTGTCCTTGTTACCGGTCGGCCTTATAAACCCTGTGTTTTCCTATGTTCAGTGCTTAGTTGTTGTCTTGTGACTTTACTTAGCTGGTAAGGTATAGGACTTGGGATACTGTTTTCCTTGTTGTTTCAAATAAGCAAAGCAGGAAGTCCCGTTAGCAAATTAGTTAGGTTTAGATCTTAGAATCTCCTTTCCTTCCTGTTGCTTTTGCTAGTTCTGCCTGTTCCCTCCTTTGGAGGTTTACCTCTGTTTTCCTCTCTTCTCACTGCTTTCTTTATTGAAAGCGAGAGGTCTTTTCGGTTTTCCTCTCTTCTCACTGCTTTCTTTATTGAGAGCGAGAGGTCTTTTCGGTTTTTCTCTCTATTTTCCTTTCTCCTTATCGAGGGAGGCGTTATTTCTTAGTTTTTCTAATTGGTCTCAAGTCTAAGCATTTATTTCGCCCTATTAATAGGGTCGCTATTCTTTTGCCTTTTCTGTTGTCTTACCTCTGTCTGTGCTCTATCTCGGATCTAGAGCTAGAGGTATTTATTTATTTTTGTTTTGCAGAAACTTTCTGCCTTAGTGGTTATTCCTATGGGAGTAGCTTTTAGATTCCTTCGGTCGCGTCTGGTCCTCCAAACCCGATCCCCTTATAGTGTCTTGGTGGAAGTCCATAACCAAACAAAACTGCCAACCAAGCAACGGAAAAAATGGTGATCCTTTTGGAATATTAACATAGACTTGTGCTTTTTAAAGGGGTAGTTCACCCAAAAATGAAATTAAGATATGTTTCTATGAACCCGGAGTGCTATCTATCCATCCAGATGGTTTTGCTGAGATTTCAATAATTTAATAGATATCACCCTGATAGAACGGACCTCAACGGGTCCAAGGTTTGTGGCGCTCAAAGCACCAAAAATGTACATTCGAAAAAATCAACGGCAATGTCTCTTTCCAAACATAACAACCCGGTTACTCCCAAACATCCACAGACCTTGTTGTGCGCGGTATTTTCAAAAACTACTTTCTACCAAGTACGCCGACTGTGTATATCCTTATAAGTCTCAACAAAAGCACGGCACTATTCTGGGGCTTTTGTCAACACCACCAGCCAGCAGCCATACCACCATGCACTCTGCTCCTGCTGAATTGCTGAAGCTAAGCAGGTGTGGGCTTGGTTAGTACTTGGATGGGAGAACTAAGTTGCTGCTGGAAGTGGTGTTGGTGGACCAGTAGGGGGCAATCTTCCCTCTGGTCAAATAAATCCCAATGCCCCATTGCAGTGATGGGGACACTGTGCTGTGGGAGATGCCGTCTTTCGGATGAGACGTTAAACTGAGGTCCTGACTCACTGTGGTCATTAAAGATCCCATGACACTTATCGCAAAGAGTAGGGGTTTCCCCGGTGTCCTGGCTAAATTCCCAACCTGGCTCTTTCAATCTGCCTCCTAATCATCCCCCAGTTTAATTGGCTAATAATCATTCTCTCCCTCTCCACCTCAGCTGATGTGTGGTGAGCATTCTGGCGCAAAATGGCTGCCACTGCATCACCCAGGTGGGTGCTACACATTGGTGGTGGTAGAGGCGAGTTTCCCCCTCATCACTGTAAGCGCTTTGAGTATCAAGAAAGGCGCTATATAAATGCAAGGTATTATTATTATTATTATTAACACAGTGATCCTATGATCAATGGACGGTATCCTAGGGATGCAGACGAGGAGTATATTGCGGGGGCAAACACATAACCCCCCTCTCACCACCTGCTTGCGAGCTGGGTGCTTAATGCATAGGACAAGCTGGACCAGGATCTGTTAGGGAGATTGTTCAAAAGTGTGATGGCCTGACCGTGGCAGCCGATTGGAGCAGGGACCATCAGATTCACTGCTTTAAGTTGATTGTTTTTTTGAATGAAATTATGTTATGTTCTGTTGACGCTTTTGCAATGTAGCCTTTTTGCTGACTATTTTTGATATTTCTGATGCAGTCAGTTAATATTGCATGTCTAATATGAAATGAGAATAAATGCCTTGCCTTTTAAGTAAATATTTTTTTGTGTGTTTATTGCACTGTGCATTTTAACTGTGGGCAAACCGTGTTTTATTTTTTGACCTGATAAATGCTAAATAACCGGTGGACTCTAATAAAGCATTTGGTCGTTGAGGCAAATAAACACCCCAGCGATTATCAGAAGTTTTATGGGAGTTACAATTTAGGTATTTGCTAGCTGCCTAATATGATTTAATGTATTGTACCATGTTCTGTCATTTCGGACACTGTTGACCAAAGTGTTCCTTATTTGAAGTAGTGAGCAAAGTAGTGAATTGATTCATTAAAGAAAAAAACTAGACATATGTTATGAACAACGGAATAAAATAATCAATTAGTAATGAATTATAATACTTTTTTTCCATTAAATAAAACAAGAAAACATTTGATGAAATTGACTAGGCTTTATTTTTCTTTCCATACCCCCCCTCCCTCCCCCCCCAATCAGTACGTATTAATAATCATAACAATTAATGTGCAATACGCCTCATAGAGCCGATCCTGGAGCTCATGGCGCCCCAGTCGCTGTATCTCCTGTACTCCCCGGGCCTCAGGAGGTACTGGCGCCCCCTGTAGTTGGGATGCTCGAAGAACAGCCAGTAGCCGTCCATCACGTTGCAGGAGTGAATGTCACTGTAATGGAAGCGGTCATAGAGGGAAGGGCAGTCGTCCGTAAACTCCATCATCTGACCGCCAAAGTCGGAGCGCTCGAAGATCCTCATTCTGTGAGACCCCTGGTGCTGTGGGAAAAGAAAATGGACAGGATATCTTGCATAAAGTCGGCATCATTGGCTACGTCCTCTAGCGGCTGGGTTTTCTCTAACAGGCTGTCCACGGACCCCTAGGGGCCATTGAGGTACTACAGGGGGCCCCTGGCCAGACTTGATATGCAGTGACTATAGATTTGGGAAAACATTTCAAAATATAAAACCTTTTTTTAAATAAAACCCTTTTAACTTATGATGGGGTACCCCTGGATGCCTTTGAGCCTGGGTGGGGTCCCCTGGATCAGAAACGGGAAAACCCCCGCTCAAAAGTCTGGCTCGGTATGTTGACGGGACCAACTGAATTTTGTTCTGCCGAAGCTTTTAAATCTTTTAACTGAAGGTCATGTTAGTATGGGAAGTCAGTTCAGACTTGGCATATCAGTTGAGAATTTGTATGTCATTTTAAACTCTGCTACTCTGGTCTTAATCTCAAGAACCAATATATATTCTACTGTGCTGAAACCTGCTGCTCTGTGTAGAGGACATCAAAATAAAATCAATAATATTTTTGAAAATATTTTCCTTGCAACATGTCTTTGCCATCCAAGACACTTGTATTATATCAAAACAAATGAAAATACAAAAAAAAAAAAATTATTACTTGACAATGATTAATAAAGAAATACCAAAAAAGTAGTAACGGATGCATACCTGGGGAATCATGCGACAGGATCGGACGCAGTCGTTGAATCCCATCCAACGCTGGTAGTCGGGATACTCTCCTCTCATCAGGAAGTACTGGTAGCCCATGTAGCCGGGGCGCTCGTACACCATCCAGCTCCCGCTCTCCACGCGGATGGAGTTGCAGCGGCTAAAGTGGGAGTGCAGGTCCGTGCAGTCGCTGCTGCAGTCATACGAGCGGCCCTGGAAGTTCCTGTCCTCGTAGAAGATGATCTGAAAAACGGATCGGGATTTCTGTTGGCTCATGAACGCTCCAGCCCTTTGAAAAGAGTGCGACCGGCGGCCCCCGAAAATGGCCTCATTGTTTTCGGTTAAACAGCCTGCGGAAATATGCGGAGGCGCAAAAGATGCACAGCAAAACAACCAGCCTTACCTTTCCCATCGTTGTTGGCTAATTTTTGGTCACACTGCAACAGCGACGGATGTATGCCATGCCGGAGGTTTTTATACCCTGTAGGCCGGCCCGCATTGTCATGTAAATCGATACATAACTTTACATGTCAGCTCTTTTTTTCTGAAAGGCACGCACTGCTGCCAAATGACAAAAGATGTGCGAGTTCCTGGCCAGTAGCGAAAATGCCCTTTTTGTCACCTGTACAAAAAGCTCCTAACAATGTGATTTGTTGGCTCTGTGTGCGGGTGTGCATTTTTTGCTGGCAGAATGAAGGAAAGGAATATAAGTAAATATTATATTCTGAAGCATAAATGTTTATTTCTTAGATTATTAATCCTCACTTTAATATGGAGATATCAATGGTCAAATACAGAGTATGCATTGTGACTCATTACGGAGCAAATTGTCACATTATATTTTACAACAAATAATAACACAAACAATTCATCCTGAACACTGATTTTTAATTTTTTTTATGTTGCACCTAAACACCATTACACTGTGGTTAGCATAACAACCCCTCCCCTGGGAAATTCCAGACGAGCCCCCAAATATAACAAACTTGGTTCAGACTGCTCCCTCTTGTATACTATTCCTACCCTGGTTGTTATTACATCATTCGTGCCTTTAATGACAAAATGACTTAATGTGTGATGCAGCATATAAACACACATAGATTTGTATTGATTACGCATTGCTTAGCAACCACCAACGTTAGCTGCTAGCAGAGTCCTATTTTCTGCTCACAGTGTGGCTTGTATAAGCTACATTGGGTCTTGTCTAATCAATGTGGGGCTGCAGCAGGGAAGCAACTTTGCCTGTTAGTTTAGATTGGGGCACGTTGTTACATGTGACATCTTGCCCCAACAACATTGAGATGATTTGCCTCGAACCAACCTGGGTGCTAAACTAGCTATACTGCCATCATACGTAGCTAAGTGCAGCTAGGGCTGCAACTAAGATATCAAAATACACCTTACTGTCTCCTCTGTGCTGCGTAAAAATAATATAATTGAACATTCATACTTATCACAGTTTTCTAAGATAAAATGTACGTTCTCGTTTTTTACGTTTAAGGGTGAAAAATAAGAAATCTCACCTCAGATTAGTGTGACCTTGGCTTTACCACATTTTAAAAGGAAGTTGACAAGAGTCCGAAATTGTAAACAAGTCATCGATTTTCACAGTAAGAAGAAATTTTATGACAACTGTCAGTTGCTATAGAGAATGGTCAGAATCTTCCAGTAACGTTAACTTGCGTTAGCTAGCTAGCTAATACTGGTAGTATCAGCACCGGCGCCTCCTATAGGCGGAATAGGCAAATGCCTAGGGCCTCGCAAAACATTTTTTTTTAACTAGGGCCTCACAAAACATTTTTTTTTAACTCTCTAAAAAGTGTTAACGTTCTGGATACAGTAGCTACGTGCCAGTGATCATAAAACCAAATCAAAATCACCACCCCCCCCCCCCCCCCCCCCTTCCCACAGCAATAGATTTATCTGATTGGCTGAGGCCCCAACCTAATGTGATACTCGGGTCAGGTTCAAGTGCAAGTGCGTAATTGCTACATCATGACATGGGATGATGGGCCATCTAAGCGAAAACATCCATCGGGTGCTGCGAAACGTCAAATTAAAAAGAGACGACAAGAACGTGCAGCATGTGAATCAGGTATGTGTGAGCATTTAAAATAATTGTGCATGTAGTAGTCATTTAGTTGCTTCATCTGTAGGTGCAAGTGGCAATGTTAGCCGCTGCAATACAGCTAACGCTAGCTGCTGTTACACACTGCATAAGAAGGGAACTAACGTTAACGTAAGCTAGCTAGCTAGCGTTAACGTTAACGTAGTTCCCTTGTTATGCAGTGTGTAACAGCAGCTTTGTGAACATTCAATTCAGTAATATTTTCGATGTGACAGTCAACTAAAGTGAAATGATAGTGTTTTTAAGTTACCTGGCAAACTAGCTAGCTTAGCTTTATCTGTGTGGTGGAAAAGCTCTAATTCACAAATTTACCACAGAACTCGGAACTTCTGTGCTAGCTAGCTAACCGTACCGTACGTTGGTTCATTAGCAGTGTGTAATACAGCAACAGCAGCTAGCTAGCAGAACATTGTCACTAAATTTAGTAAAGTTGGGTCAAATGATAGTGTTTTTATGTTACCTGGCAAACTAACGTTAGCTAACTTAGCTGTTTGTGGTGGTTGAAAAGCGCGCAAATTCACGAGTTTACCTCAGAGCTCCGACATCGCAAATATGTGTGGCCAGGTTCGTAAAGATTGGACAGGGAGCCTACGCCGTTATTAGACTTATGGTCTTGTTTTTTACACAATTGTGTTTTTTGACTGCATGTGTAGGTCAAAATAATAATGCAGCCTTGTTCAATGATGTAATTTAATTTAGGTTGTCATGGTATGGTAATATTAGAATTATTAATGATTTACTGGATTCTACTACAGACTATCAGAACATTGTCCATTAAAATGCTACGTTCATTTAGGTTAGTTGTAGATAGGGTTGCCAACCGTCCCTTGAAATAAGGGACGATCCCTTATCAGTTCAATAAGGGACGGGTCTTTTATTGTCCAAATAAGGGACGATCCCTTATTTCAAGGGACGGTTGGCAACCCTAGTTGTAGAGAAGGTATGTAACGTTAATGAATTACAATTTTATCTCAAAAGGGGGCCTCCACAGGTAACGTTAGTAAACTAGCCAGGCAGCTAACTAGACAATGACGTTAGCTAGAATATGCGGGGCATGCACAATCACAAACTATCTTTTCAGTTGAGTCCTTTTCAGAAGGACAGGGCAAAGGCGAAAAGAGAAGGCTGTGTAGTATAGTGGTTAAGGAATTGGCCTTGTAACCGAAAGGTTGCAGGTTCGATTCCCAGGTAGGACAGTGCTGTTGTACCCTTGAGCGAGGTACTTAACCTGAATTAACCAGCTGTTTAAATGGATAATATGTAAAAATAAAAAAAAAATCTATAAAATAAAAATGCAAAAGAAAGTTGTGTAAGTCGCTCTGGATAAGAGGGTAATTCCAATAATTATGAATTTAGTCACCTCCCCTCCTAGAATTGAGTCAAAAGACCTTTCAAAACACATCAGAATTTTAGTGCAAGGTATATTGAGCAGATGTACAAAATGGATACTATGTAAAACATGCAAAAAAAAAAAAAATTGTGCAAGTCATTTTGGATAAGAGTATCTGCTAAATCCCTGTACTGTAATGCACTATTGTGATGTTTGATGTAAAATGTTTGAGGCAAAACATTATATAATTTCACTGTGTAGATCTATGTGTTTCATAAATTCATAGTCTGCAATACCATCATATTAGGAGCAAGAAGAGAAGTGAGGCAGTTATTACAGTCCAATAAAAGCTGTGTGATATTTCTCAGTCAATTATTCAGAAACTATGAAAATTGCACTCACATTTTTGGCAAATCGGGTTTTCCTGATGTCAAGTTCTAAATTTATTACTGGGAAGAGATTAATGAGAAGACTATTTATTGTGGTGTAGTGAAAACAAAGTAAAACTAGCAATTATTTTTTAAAAGGAAGATTTATTAAAAATCTACTGTTCAAACAGTAATTTAACAGGAATCGGTGATGCGTCTCATGGACATGAATCTCATGTTGCTGGATCCCATCTCTCTGAAGCTCCTGTACTCCCCGGGCCTCAGGTACATCATCCTGCCTCTGTAGTGGGGCTGCTCGTACATCAGCCAGTGGCCGTCCATCACGTTGCAGGACTGGCAGTCGGACATGCGGTAACGCTCCATGAATGAGTCACAGTCGTCCATCAGCTCGTTCATCTGACCGCCAAAGTTCTCCCTCTCGTAGATCCTCATTCTGTAGGATCCTCTGTGCTGTAAAATATCCCATGAACATTAATATAGTACGCAAATATAAAAATACAAGCCTCTTGATCTCCGGGTATACTTAAATTAAATATATTTATGCACTTTACTGTAGCCCAGGATAAAGAGGTAATAAAAGGATACAAATGGTTTAGTATTGCATTTGCATGTTAATTTGCAATTACCTGAAATTACTCCAGTGTTGACATTAGACTGAAACAAGAGCAAGCTAATGGATTACCCAGTAATTAATGAGTATCTAAGCTACAAAAAAAATGATGGCTAAAACCTGTGTTTTGCAAGACAGTTTGAATGAACTCAAAAACACTACATACTTTATTGCTTACACAAGTTTGTTGTCAGTGTTTGTCCCTCCAAAAATACTTTCCTGACAATGGCATTATTGATAATATACGGCAGAAGTTTCTTTTAAAAGATATCACCACTACAAATGTAAAATGTAATCTTGGTCGGCAGTACATTTCCCTATTGAAATATGTTATCGTTTAGTAACTGAGAACATGTGTGAACACATTACAGCATGATCCAAAGGCCAGGATTCATTACTCAACCTTTCCGTCTCTGTTGATGTAACTGTGATAACGATCTCATGCTTCTGTAATTTATTCTTTAAATGTCACCACCAGCTTATTATGCTCGCAGATCACAGAGACCTCATTGGCCAGATCACTGAATAAACCCTTCTGGAAGACTGAAGTGAGATGGTGAGATGCTCTCTTTAATTTAGATTACCATGGGGATCATACGGCAGGATCTGAAGCAGTCGCTCATGCCCATGCGGGAGTAGTCAGAGTACTCGCCCCTCCTCACAAAGTACTGGTTCCCCATGTAGTTGGAGCGGTCGTAGACCATGAAGCAGCCGCTCTCCACCCTGCAGGAGTGGCATCGGCTCAGGTAGGAGTTGAGCTCGGCACAGTCACTGCTGCTCTCATATGAGCGGCCCTGGAAGTTCCTGTCCTCGTAGAAGATGATCTGCAAACAGGTAACAAAAGCTACTGTAGTAACAGGAAAAAATGTCTCTATCTCTCTCTATATGTATACAGTGCAAGGCAATAGGCTCTGCCAATCTTTATTTCCGTTTCAAATCAATGAAAATGAATTGTCTCGTCACAATATTCGACAGCAAGAATGGCAAATCACTGTTTGGAGATTATTTGTAAGGACTTAAGTATAAGAGGCAAAAACCTGGACAGGGGTTAGCCAGCTATCAATATTTACATTTACAATCATACTCCACTCCAATTTGGACATTTTTACATGCTACTTTGAGAGTTTTTCCAGTGATGTCATTGTAATAATTACCAAATACATTTTTAATCCAACTGGGTCAGTAGAAAATATAGCTAGCCATTTCTAGCAATAATATGTATGCTTATACTATAATTTATAATTCTCTTTTCATGGATTCTTTTCAAATTCAAGCACCTGGTAACATCAGTAGTTTTTTTGTGTTTGAGAGCTAGTCTTTATGTGTTGTGCACTACTGTGGACCACTGGTCAGACGTACTCTTCATTAAAAGTTCAGATTGTGCTGTCTGAATATCATAAATCGGATGGAAATCCATCTATATATATATGTGGCAAAGTAGTTTGTTATCTTTGCCACATATATATATAGATGTTATCTTTGCCACATCTATATATATATGTGGCAAAGATAACAAACTACTTTGGTGGCTTGAAAAAAAAAACCCCATCACATTTGTTTTTGGCTTCATTAAACAAGCTTTTTAAAATGACATGGAGTTGAACTTACCTTGCCCATGGTCATGGTGAATGTCAGTTGGTTCTCAGAATTGCACACCCTCTGCACTTGACCCCCTGTCACATTTATACCTAGTTTCACGTACAAAGAATCCACGGCTCCATTGTGTAAAGCCCTGACTGGGCAGCACGGAATAGAGTGGGACTGTATAGCACAATTCACCGCGGTCTCTAAAGGGTTATTATGTTCCATTGGGGCATGTGTGAAGTGAGGCCCTTGTCTATATTGTTCTTCTTAAATTGCAAGAGAAAGAGAAAATTCTACACTGTGAGGCTATTTGAAGTTATAACAATATCCTGTAGTTTATAAAATTGATAAAAACCAAAAATAAAAACCAAAAAATACTTGCATTGTACCTGAAAAATGTGTAAAATTGCTTTGCTTTCTTGGTTCAGTCTGAATATTACGGAAGCCCTGAAAGGCAAGGTGAAATTTTTCTTTGGAGCACCATCTCGTTTATGCAAGTTCGTAAGTCACTTTGATGAGATATTATCTCACTATACGAGTTAAGTCGTTTGTACAAGATATCTAATTTATATGAGTTTGTAAGTTGTTTGTACAAGATATTATCTTGTTTATACGACTTTGTAAGTTGTTTGTATGAGATATTTTGTTTATACGAGTTAGTAGGTCGTTTGTGCGAGATATTACTCCGCTCTGAACTTGTGATTTCAATGTGTATTTTCAGTGCAATTAAAACTATTTTTGAGTCCTTGCTTGTGTACTTCGGGGTCGATTTACTAAGATCCCCAATAAGGGGTGTTATCACAGCCAAAGTATTTGCACATGTTATCATTTTACACTTTGTGAGTGATCAGCTAAGGTGTACTGAATGCAGGTGATCATCAGGTGTTTGACCATTCAGAATATTCAGTCTCTGACTTCAAATCATCCATCAAACTCTTGCAATCAAGCTCAGATGGAATAAAAACCAGACACGGCACTGGCACTCCAGGACCAGGGTTGCCTACCCCTGCGATGAATAGTACGGTAGTATGAACGTTAAAGCGGAATTCAACCGAAAAACTACACTAACCTTATTTAACAGATCAAAGTGCGACTGATTAAGTCTCTCTCTGAGGCTGGCCAAAAAAATCTGAACAGAAATATTGGCAGTCAATGGTGCAAATTTGGTAGAGGTATGCGTCAAAATGATACCTCTACCCTTTCTCATTTTTTGAAAATCTACAGTGGGCAGGTAAGTTGAATTTGGAGATACCTCCCATGCTATGCGGAGGAGACGTTGACCAAACTCAGACCGAGAGATGCTGTGAACCTGCTCTTACAACTCTAAACAGTATTAGCTTGTGAGCTAATGTTAGCTCAAAGAGCTCTTGGCTAAGTTGCCAATTATTCCACAATGGCTTCAAAAAATTTTGTGGACTATGCACTGAATGAAAACACCTTCCGAGAAATTTTACTTGAATTGGAGGTGGAAGGCTACTGTTTTGAGCCCGAATGCACGGACGAGGAGATTTGCTCAAGGGGTGAGCTGGCACATTCTCATACTGGGGCTGCCCCGGGTAAACGATGACTGGTGGTGCATGTGTGGTAACTGTGCTGCAATGCTAACTGAAATGGAAATGTTTGGTGCAGTGAGTGGGACCAGGGCACATTTTCAGTTGCCATCTTTGCAACAAGAAACAGATGAAGAGGGAAGAATCTGTCTGAATACACAGCTTCATTTTGAACATCAGATGCATAAAGGTGTTTTGGAGATATTCTTCTGGATCCCCAAAAATGAACTGGCATAAGACACCCAGACCTAGAGGACCGAGAGGAGTACTGAGTAAGTGTCACAGATTTCTGGCTAGGCTAGCTAATATGTTTTCACTATGTTTATACCAAAAAGATGAATGAAGGGCTGTGTTTTCATCGATAAAGCTAAATGAATGGCTGTATTTCCTCCATTTTTCTCTGGAGACTCCAGCTAATGGTGGTGACATTTTTTTTCAGTAGAACTGTAGTGGCTACCTTGCCTGCGAGTAACGTTAGCCTCTCGACGAACTGCGTCCAGACTAGTAGTAATGCCCAGCCCCTCCAGTTGTATTCAGTGGGAGTGGCAACCGGTGACTGCCGTTGTCTGACACCGCCCATAAACTAAGTGCCCGGCTGTTGTAGTTCACAGTAAAGCAGGTACCTGGTACATACGCAGTAGTTTGGGGCTATATCTCTGCTCTCACTACAAGTAGAGAGTTGGTTGAGACAGCTATTCTACAGATCAAACATCATTCAGTGAAATTCCCCTTTAAATCAAATCAAGCCTGTTTTAGGTGCCCGTTTTAGGTGCCCATTTGGGTGTCCATCAAATCACTTCCAGTTCTATCATCTAATTTTTTTATCATTTAATAGCGAATTTATCAAATCACTTAGACTTCCATCAACTCAAAGGGATTTTTTTCCCCCCTCAAAAATAATTACTTTCGCCCTGTTATGTCTGCACACCGGGTTAGCAGTTAGCACTGTTTTATTGTGCTGTGATTATTACGCTATGCATGAGTGATACGATATGATTGATTGTACTGGTTTGTGTGAGTTGATTCTGAAGTAAACACATGTTCAGTCAGTTGATGCTACAACTGTGTCACGGGGAGCGATTAGCACAAACACAATACACCCCTCATAGACTGATTTGTTTAATTCATTAATGTTAAGTAATTAGGGGCCGCTGGGTGGCTCTTTCTGTTCGGCACTGTTATAATCATTGGTGGGGCCCCACAGTCTGGCATTGAATCTGGTCCTTGTGAGGTTGGCCAGCTGCCCTGCAGTGCCATGTGCCCTATGTGTGCCATGTACCATGTGCCCTAGCGTAGCTCAGGGTTGGGATGGTTTTTTGTCTGTTTGCATCAATGTTGGCTCGGTGTCGCAATAGGGGGTGCGTCAATTAAACCATTTGGTGCCGCGCAAATTTTCTGTCAAATAATTAACTTGCAGTTTAATTAGCATTAGTTTTCATCTCTCTTGCTAAGCTTGCTAGTTAGCGCCCTGAAAGGGCGAGCTCAATAAAGAACCGAATGTTAACTTATTATTAACTTATTAGCATAATACAAACGAGATTCACACACTATCCATGTACAACTGTGAGGCATATGTCGATCCTAAAATAGATGTGTGAATGTGTGTGAATAACGAGTGTTTTTTGCTGTAAAAACTGTTACGCCACCAAGTTCAATGATACCCTCCATGTTGCTATTTCTTTGCAGTCTTTTCTGATGCCAGAGATAATCAAATCGGACCCTTGAGCCCAGTAGCACTGCTGGTTTTATTTTCTACCTGATCTTAGATCGGTTAATGCCACTGATTGGCCAGAGATTTAACTCACCTGGTGTCCCAGGTATAAATCAGTCCTGGAGGGGAAGAACGAAAACCAGCAGCTCTACTGGCCTTGAGGGCCGGATTTCAGTATCACTGCTATAGCCTGTCTGGCAGTAAACGCAGCTGTCTGGCAGTCACTGCTATACCCTGTCTGGCAGTAAACGCTATAGCCTGTCTGGCAGTAAATGCAGTACATGAGCCGTGGACGAACCATTCCTCTGATATCCTCAAGAAAGGTCACAGAATATGGCTGCGGGCTATTTCCATTTTGAGCAATTTCAAGCTAATTTTACTTTGAACCAATTTTCTTGCATTTTTATGGCTGCGATGTCTTGCATTGCAGATTAATGGTGTTTTGACAGCACACATTTTATTTGATGAGCAGAGACCCCAGTAACATTAATATAAAATAAAATTACTTAGTGTAACTGTCAACTTGACATTTTGCGCAGGCAAATTTAATTCAGTAAATGAGAGGCAGCATTCTAAAATAAAAATAAAAGATTTTATTTGGAATGTACTGTTCCATCAAACAGCTTTTAACAGGAATCCGTGATGCGCCTCATGGACATGAATCTCATGTTGTTGTATCCCATCTCTCTGAAGCTCCTGTACTCCCCGGGCCTCATGTACATCATCCTGCCTCTGTAGTGGGGCTGCTCGTACATCAGCCAGTGGCCGTCCATCACGTTGCAGGACTGGCAGTCGGACATGCGGTAACGGTCCATGAAGGAGTCACAGTCGTCCATCAGCTCGTGCATCTGACCTCCAAAGCTCTCCCTCTCGTAGATCCTCATCCTGAAGGATCCTCTGTGCTGTTTTGGAGGGGTTCATTATGTCATTAGTTGTGTGTGAAAGAAATTAATAATGATCCAACAGTAGGCACTTAAAGAGGTGACAGTGCATGACTATTTCAAAATGCTGACCAAGCATCAAAGATAGTAACGGTTACCATGGGGATCATACGGCAGGATCTGATGGACTCGAACATGCCCATGCGGGAGTAGTCGGCGTACTCGCCCCTCCTCATGTAGAACTGGTTCCCCATGTAGTTGGAGCGGTCGTAGACCATGAAGCAGCCGCTCTCCACCCTGCAGGAGTGGCATCGGCTCAGGTAGGAGTTGAGCTCGGCACAGTCGCTGCTGCTCTCATATGAGCGGCCCTGGAAGTTCCTGTCCTCGTAGAAGATGATCTGTGGATAGAAAGTTTACGGTTACAAAATACTGCAATAAGCTTCGACACATAATCTGGCCCAAGCCACCCAAATCCTTGCAGAGGTATGATTGCTATTGCAATAGCCACTGTTGATGCATGGGCACCCATTCTTTGATAGTAAACACCATAAATCCACACTTACTCTGCCCATTGTCATGTTTAGGATTAAATTGCCCTCAGAGCTACACCACTGCTAGACTGTCCTCCTGCCAGCGTTACACCTTACTTTTATACCTAAACTAAACCAAAGAACCTGGGCCCCCCATTATGTAAAACCCTGAGCCAGCAACATGGAGCAAGGCTACACTACAGTATGGGTTGTAAAGGGTTATTATCTGCTGTTGGGTGCATTTGTGAGGTAGGTGCATACCTCTATATTGTGTCATTTACCTGGCGGAAAGACGGAACCTTCTGTACATACACAGTATGTATTCTATATGCCCTCTTTTCAACTTGAGGTCGTATGTAACATTCTGAAATATTTCCAGTATGTTTCAAATGTCAGACAATTCAGTTGTGTGTGTTTTGGCCTTCACACCAACCTGGCAATGAACCATTACTGTCTGAATTGCACAAACTTTGCCCCCCCTCCCCAAGTTCCTAAAATGTTGGTTGTCTTAAGGGAGCCAAAACATTCATACATTGCTCCACATTCATTCATAGCGACACTTTCAATTAGTCACTTTTGACCCTTTTCCATCGCTGTACCGTACAACACCATACCGTCAAACCAAGATCAGAGGACCTGGAAGTGTCCCCATCACCAGCGGAAGTGTACTGTTTTGAGCCAGAACATATACTGGATTATGGACATCATTGACCAGGGCCAATGGGCCTATTTCACGTCAAGCGGTCGTAGGACGGAAGTAAACAAATACAGCGTATCGCCTCTTCCAGTTTCATATATCGTCACTTAGCTGCTTAGCTGACATTAGAAAGCAAAGCTGGACAGGGCTGTACAAGCGAGCTATGGTAAAGTTTAACTTCATGTGGGTGGATTGAACAACACTTGAAAAGAGAGGGCAGAGCTAAGTGCTGTGCTGAAAGATGTGCTGTGCTGGCTAGACATACATGACAATGCATAACGTTAGCTACAAGCTTACATTTAACTTAAGTTATGTTCAATGAATGAGCCTAGCATATATTTCTGGACAACACTTTGTTAGTAGTATATTAGCACATTGTGCTACACTGTTTTTATGAAAAGTCATATGTAAATGAGATTATTATTATTTTAGCTAAATTAGTTAACGTAGATTAACGTTAACGTTACAGCCACTTGCCTTGGTAGTCCGAAGCTGAACTGCTCATGAAAGAGCTTGTATCCCTTCTTTACTTTCGACTAGGGGTGTTAACGATTAATCGTTGATCGATTAATTGCCGTTAATAATTTGATCGATCGACCATTTCAAATTTAACGATCAAATTGAACTATTTGCGGTCTCATCTTAATTGTGTCAATGGGAGCTGTTGGTGAAATGCAATCATTAAATTAAACATAAGGGGGCCAGATTGACAGCTTGCCCACCCATAGATCCGCGACTGTGCAGTATTAGCTTTTACTCTACACTTAAGAGTTCTGGTCAGATAGCGAAACGGACGAAAGTGCGCCATTTTGCGTAGAGGCGGAAACTATAATTACACCCTCATAATATCAGCGCTGCCATCGAAAATTTCAATTAGGCCTAACGGAAACCGAAGCTGTTTTGGCAAGGGTTTTTCCAGATGCTATTTTGATCATTCCAGCATTCTGCGGTAAGGGAAATATTGCAGCTACATAAAAAATATATATATATATATTATATATAAAAAAAGAATAATATAAAAAAATTTTTTTAAATTAAAATTATTTATTTTCCCTCTTGTCCAAGCCGGGCGGCACGTGAGTTTGGCCTCGGAAGAGTGAGCGCAATTTCCCGTGCCTTATTAAAATATCATACTTAAACAAAACAGCGTTCATAATTATATTTGTGTTATGCTATGAAACAGGCGTATTTCTCAAATGTTTCAATAAAGTTTTGATTGAGGAAAAAAACATGCATTTTGTATTTTCTACGTCATAAGCTATTTTTAGCTGTTTTGTTATCGATTGATCGATTGATTGTTCATTAACGTTGACGACTATCGATCAAGGAAATTCCTTAGAATTTGCAACCCTACTTTCGACTGCTTGGTTTTACTGTGAATGTCCGTTCGCCGGTGAACATCGTTCATGTCTATTTTTGGTAATTTTTTTAAGGAAGACGTGAACTCCATTAGCTAACTTAGCTAAGTAAAGTACAGTTCTGTGGTTATGTCAGTTGTGTGATCTTAGCTGCCCTTGATACAAACGGAAGCTGTCATACACTGCTTTTCTGGAGCAGAAGCTGTTACCATAGCGATGTGAAATCGACGTTTCAGTTGAGTTGATAGGCCTATCTTTGGAGGATATTAGAGTGGATGCAAAAGACAGCGGTTATTACTTTATTGGAGTTCAACTAAAATAGGGGAAAGAACGTTCTCAGTATAAACTCACCTAAATGAGAATGTCATACTATGATGCTTTGAACACATCCTATCCATGGATTGGTGATGCTGGCTTAGGACATTAATGGTGATTTGTGGTAAAGTGTTCCTAGTTTGGGTTAAAATGTTGCAGATGCATCTTTAATGCTGCATAAAATGAATCAGAAAATATCAGAGCATTTAAAATGGCAAATGTTTATTTCCCATTGATTAACTGGAATCAGTGATACGCCTTCATGGACATGAATCTCATGTTGCTGTATCCCATCTCTCTGAAGCTCCTGTACTCCCCGGGCCTCAGGTACATCATTGTGCCTCTGTAGTGGGGCTGCTCGTACATCAGCCAGTGGCCGTCCATCGCGTTGCAGGACTGGCAGTTGGACATGCGGTAACGGCAGGAAATTTTCCTTCAGATTTTTTTTTTGGTGGGGACACTCACAGCACCACCCAATACACATGATAATATCGGGGGGGGGGGGGTCATTTCATGTTTCCCCACAGTTCGGGGTGACGAGTCCCCATGGGGTCTTCTTTCAAGCCAGTAGGTACTTGCTAAAAACATCGACAGAGAGAAGGTGCAACAAATAACTATTAGCAAACAGTTACGGAACAGTAAAAAACAATGCAGAACAAGATGATGGCTTCAACCCAAGGGGCCAAGACTGGGCTTTCGTTCTGAAGCTCACTTCCTGGTGCTGTTGCTCACTAGCGCCACTGCGATTGGCTCCAGTATAGGTCTTTCCCCATGTAAGTCAATGGCAGCAATGTGGTCAAAATACTCAGTCAATAAATTTTTTACACAAAAAAATGTAATTGCAATAGGTGCCTTTCCTTCATCTAATGCCTGTGCATGTGCTGATTTTTTAAAATATTGTGTCGTTTGGACAGGGTATTAACATTTGTTCAGGACCAATCAGAGGGACAGGTTGAGTCCTCTTCAGCTCCACGGAGCAGGCGCAGTTTGTACAAACGGGCGGCGAAAAAGACTTCCGAGCTTCAATTCAGTTTTTACGAGGCCGTGGAAAGGCAATGGGTGACGTCACAGTGGCTTTGTCCATATTTTTATACAGTCTATGCTTCAACCTTGTGATGCTCATAGTCAGTGTTGTTGTTGTTTAGTTTGCAGCGTCGCATGCCGAAATTACATCAGCAGCGCAACCATCGCCTTTCTTCATTGCTTCCTCTCAAATTGTCATCGTCGCGGTTCTCAAAGTTCGATGGAAAGAGAAATGGGAACGCATTCCGGAAACTTCCGAGGTTCCTGATAGCTCCGGGTATGGATGGTTCCTGAACTGTTTTGTGAAATGGAAAAAGGGGAATTTTAGTACCTTATGCAAAGGCAGATTACAGCCCTGAACAATATAACAGCTGTAACCACACCAGAAACACAGCAATACTCTCAATTCACAAACATATTATTCAAGTCTTGCCATTTCATCATTTTATTTATTTTATGGTGCAATAATTTTCACTCCCTTAATAGTTGTCACTTAAATGATTTGTTTATTAACTATTATTATTTGGGGAGTCTGTTGTATTATAATGAAATACAACTCTGTGAAAATTACAGCTGGGAGATTTTAAAACAATTTAAAACATAGATAATGCCTTGTACTTGTGCTTGTGATATTTTTTCATCCCAAAGTTGACCAATGATATTTGCAAGAGAAGATTGGCTTAAAAAGTGAACTATTATTAGAAAGTAAACAGTGTAAAGTGAAAAAAGCTTTTTTGTCATGCACAATGAAATATGTTATTGCATTTCTTGATCTACCGATATAAGCATGTATGAAATAACATAACATATAACTTGGCTTTAAAGATATAGGGAATTAATGGATTTGTGTCTAAAGCAAGAAAGTACACTTCAAGTAACTCCCAAGCAGCTTTTGCAACAAAATTATGTTTCCAGAGGCTGTACTTATGAACAGATTTGTGTTTATTCACAATTATAAACATAAATATCGGTTTTTATACTTTTATGTCTTGTCTAGAGTGCTGCGGCCTCAGGTTGCATGCACCATACGATTGGATTATAAAATGCGAAATAATAAACAGGTGCTATATGTTAAAATATAAAAGGCTAACACATATAAAGGCTATGTGTTATTGATTTGTTTTATGTGTTCTGGAAATATGTTTTTGGCATATTTGAATATCCTGTGTTATTATTTGCACCTGTCATTTTGTTTTTACTGTGCACCTTCATGAAGGCATGCATGCTGCGATGTTTTTAATATATTAAATCACAACCCATACACCCCATATTAGCTACACATGGTGGCCAAAACCCAAATATGTAACTTTAAATGGGTGTTTCCATTTGCCTGCCAACAGTAGGAGTCCCGTGGTGAGCTGGTGTGGACACTTTTAAGGTACCAGAGTAATCAACGTAGTCTCATGTTCTGTGAAATGATAAACAAGCCATCTTTCTCCCCTACATCTGAATCAGATACACCTGACGGGCTCTCCATTGCATTGCACTGCATCTGCAGCTAATGCCGGCAGACTGTAGACGCACGGTTGGTCAGAGGAGTTTATATTGTGCAGTGAGGCTCTCACAGTTATTTTAATGTACCATGAAGCAGGGAGAGCTGAGGAATAATGATAATGATGATGTCATCATCTGCTAAAGTTCACGCGCAGTACACGACTGTGGTTTACACGCAGCAGTGATGGCCATTTGAAATTCGATTAATTTCTCTGTAGAGTCGTGGCTAACTCCAACAGTGATGGTCACACAGTTTGCACTGACCTTGTGAGGCAGGGGGAGGGATTTTTACCGTTGTATTTTTTAACCTTTATTTTTACAGTGTAGGTTGACTGAGAATGCATGCTCATTTACAGCAACGCCCTGTTAACGCCCCCACCCTAATTAGCCTAACCTACATGTCTCTGGATTGTGGGAGGAAACCGGAGTACCCGGGGGAAACCCACGCGTAAACGGGGAGAACATGCAAACTCCAGTCAGAAAGACCCCAGCCAGGATTCCGACCAAGGACCTTCTAACTGTGAGGCCACAGTGTTACTGCACTGCACCACTGTGCAAGCTTCCCCTTGTTGGAGCGGCTATGGAAGCGGCTATAGCCATAGGCTATGCAACATCACTGCAATGAGAACCAGTGCTTCATCTACCATTGGTCCCAGATTGTGCCTCTATAGTTCTACTGTAACCCATCTTTTATGGAGATGAAACTGGATGTTCTGACATCGGTGAGAACTCACCTGATGTAGACGAAATAACTGAAATATTCTGAACTTATGGTAAATAGAAGAATTAACAAACTTTGAAGGGCTTTATGCTGATTGCTGGACAATGTTTTCCCATTTGGAGCAAAATGTTCCCAGTGAATACTTAATAAAATGAATCAGACGATATCTCAGAATTTAAAATATCAAAGTTTTTATTGTTTTTCTATGACTATTTCCAGTGTTGGGGCATGAATTTAACAGGAATCGGTGATGCGCCTCATGGACATGAATCTCATGTTGCTGGATCCCATCTCTCTGAAGCTCTTGTACTCCCCGGGCCTCATGTACATCATCCTGCCTCTGTAGTGGGGCTGCTCGTACATCAGCCAGTGGCCGTCCATCACGTTGCAGGACTGGCAGTCGGACATGCGGTAACGGTCCATGATGGAGTCACAGTCGTCCATCAGCTCGGACATCTGACCTCCGAAGTTCTCCCTCTCGTAGATCCTCATCCTGTAGGATCCTCTGTGCTGTTGGTGAAAAAAACGAGACAACATTTATACACCAAGACACAACTAGAACGCAGGTCACATGGTCCATAGGAGGACGAGTTCATGGGCAAGTGTTATCATGTAACTTTTTAACCTGAGGGAGCATTTAAGAAATGTTGATGTTAAGGCCTTCATGAGGATTTGCACACACATGCACTGGACTGGCCCAAACAGTCAAAATTCAGTAGCCTAATCAGGAGGAAGAAGTAGTTATCTGGCTTTGCTTTTTAGCACCGGCGAGTTTAAGGTTACCATGGGGATCATCCGACAGGACCGGATGGACTCGCTCATGCCCATGCGGGAGTAGTCGGCGTACTCCCCCCTCCTCAGGTAGTACTGGTTCCCCATGTAGTTGGATCGGTCGTAGACCATGAAGCAGCCACTGTCCACCCTGCAGGAGTTGCACCGGCTCAGGTGGGAGTTGAGCTCGGAACAGTCGCTACTGCACTCATATGAGCGGCCCTGGAAGTTCCTGTCCTCGTAGAAGATGATCTGTGGAAAAATGTATCCAATTTAGAATTTTTGACTCTTCCAAAGATGTCTCAATGAAACTACTCTTAAGGGCCTGACTTCCTAAGACCTTTAGCATGTGCAAAACCTTTTAGTGCATGCAAAACTAATAACGCAACCAATGATTGGTGCAAAGCAAAAACAATGACCAATCACTGGTCATGTTATTGGTTTTGCGTGTGCTAAAGGGCTTTGCACATGTTAACGGTTTTAATGGATCAGGCCCTAAGAGTAATAATTCTAGGATTGTGAATAATTTAAATAGAAAAAACAGAATCAAGTAAGACAAAAGAAAGTAAGTGGCTCGTGCTCCTAAATGCAGGCTCTGGTCTGTGTTTTGAGTTTTTTTCTAATTTGCCCTCTTGTCTTTATTTTGGCAGTAATCTATCTTTTTATCTTTTTCCACTTGTAACCGGTCTCGTGTTGAAACGCCTATGCTTGTATCAAAGCTCAAAGATGCAGAGGAAGCTTCTGCCACTTAATAGAAAAATAAACGTATATCAATACCCAACATGCATCAGCCTGTTTAAACATCTGAAACCCAAACAGTAGTCCCAGTTTTGTAAAGTCAGAAAACCAGCTTACATTCTCCTATTGTGATCTCACTGCTTGAGAGGTGCCAACAAAACTGGATTAATTCCACCAGTGCGAGATTTTAAAGACTATCCCTTATTCGAAAGGAGGAATTTTAGATTGAAGGTCAATTTGCTGTCACCAGTCCTACTAATAAAATAAGATTTAATGCACTTATATGCCATGTACCCTGGCATTGCTCTTTGTAAATTCTTAATTCAACTGATTTCACGCAATTTAGAATTACATGTTCCCAAACAACAAAATTTAAATAAAACAAATTCACAGTGTCACTGGGGATTATGGATAGCCCCAGTTTCGGGAGTGTCCTAGTACTCTATGGTAGGTACTGTATGACTTGTCTTACCCTGCCCATGGTGATGGTTGATCTTGTCTCAGAGCTTTGATGCTGTTGTGCCGATCCGCCATCGCATATATACCCAACTTAACCCCCAAAGCTCCTCTGGTGCCATTGTGCGAAAACCCTGACTCATCGACCCAGTCATTCATGTTTGACTGTGCTGCTTTTTCAAAGCAGAATCCAAAGGCTCATTATTTGTTATTGAATGCATTTAGAGGTAAAGGCAGGTTTCCATATTGTTCTCCCGCTAGTATAGAGGAAGAGAGAAAATTCTAAGCTTCTAAAAGCAGTTCAGATGCACAGCAGAGGCCACCTGACTCTGTGTATTTGCACAGTTTAACAGAACAGTCCAGGTCATGGCAACCTCAACCAGTTTCTTGTAAATATAATTGTGCATTTGGACCTCATAAACTTTATAAACACAAGAACCATGGTATGCTTCTTAACCCTTTTGAAGGGTAGGTTGTTTTGGAATGTTTTTTCAAAATTCTAAGCCAGCGTTCTAGAACTCTATCCATTGCTTTCGGGTAGTGATTGTTACATCAGCATTAGAATCTTCAGCTCAGAACATTCAAATCACATGTTTGTGATCTTATACCTTAAAGGGTTAAATTCTTCCAAGAATGAATCATGAAGGGTATTCATGATTCATAATCATGTCACAGTTTGTGTACAGTATATACAATTTGCATAATGAAATCAGCAATCAAATCTGAAGTCTTCATTATAAATCTTAATTAAAAGCCCTAGAACCTGGCAGTAGGTATTAAGATTCTTAGATTGTGTGCCTATATATTCATGTCTAATGTCACATAACACATTCTCGCTTATTTTATTTGTTTATTTTTTAGACTGTATAGTAATTTACATCTCAAAATACTGTGCACATACAAGAGAATTAAAAACTTTTATATTACATGTATAATTTTATGCATTAAAACATTAATTATTTTCACTAATTGCATAACAATGCATTTTACATATTCAATTTTGTTAAATTCTAAAGGAGCATGTGCTAGTTTAGGCATTATTCTACTGAAATGAGATGATGTCCCCCTAATTTCACATTAATCCCAGAGAGTGTCTGAAAATGCTGGAAGGGTTTTGATACTATTAAAGGAATTACTTTTAGTATTTTTTTTTTTTTTCTGGGATATATGAATAGATATTGAGAGTTGTGAATCTAGCAGGTATCCATGATACGCCTCATGGAAATGAATCTCATGTTGCAGTCGGACGTGCATGAATGATTCGCAGTCAGTCGTCCATCGGCTTGTACATCTAATAATAATAATAATAATATTATTATTATTATTATCAGCTTGTACATCTGTGACAGATATATATTTTTTGATCTTCATCCTCATACTCCTCTTATATATTGTACACACTAATATTGAGCCCATAACCAAACAGAGTGGATGCCCATAAAATGGCCACAGGTGACTGACGCATCAGGCAATAATGATTGGCTGTCCAGTACTAAGTACAATCGTCAAATAGGTTCCATGATTAAATGGACAATAATGTCAGATTAGATGATAATACAGTGAAACCTGCCTTGGCGGTGCTTGTGTGGCGGTCACCTGCACTCGAAGGCCACTTTTTGGTATTCCCTTTCACCTTTATCCACTGAAATCACACGGCAACTATGGTCTATTGGCATGCTCACGTCATTGTCATCATATTCTTACTCTGAAAGTTACTAGTATTGGTTATAAAATGGCAGCTCGTAAGCCAATTTACACTGACACTCAACAACAACAACAGGAAAATCTGATTTAATTACACTTTATATATTACATTTTATCCTGGGGTATAAAATTAATTTAGTTTCCAATGGCACCTCTGCTTTCATGTCCTGACTAAAAAATATGCACAATGTATGTGACTGCCTCAGAAATGCATACGTTACCACATAATGACCCTTCACAGTCTGCTTTACCTCACAGTACGGCCTGATGACTCAGGGTTTTAAAACAATATGGCCGCAGACACTGTGGTTGTCCAATGAAGTATAAAAGAGACCGTCGATCACTGTAGATGTACTGCAGCTCTGTGCTTGAATAACACTGACCATGGGCAAGGTAAGTGGAGATACACGTCACACCGAGACCTCCTTATCACTGCCCGTCTTACAAGCAGCTTTTATGGCTTCCATGGCTGGAATTATGGGCCTAGTAGATAAGGTAGATAATTGCAGGCACAAGGCAAGAACATTTGTAGTTATTTTATGGCTTAAGCATGATTTGTCTAAACCATAAAACTATTTTTGTTTTTCAAACTCAGAACATGTAGCATATTAGATACTTGTGTACAAAAAAGCAAAGAAGTTTTTTCTGAACATCACAAGAGGAGGTCTTATTGTCTATTTGTATATTATTGTTTGTATATCTTACATTGCATTACAATCTGCAAACAGATTCTTATATCTAAGAATTTCTTGTCCAGTGGTGGCATAGTGACTCAAATATAACTTTTATATAATATATGCAGAGTTGATGGAGGTTCTGTCAGGAACTGGTCATCTATAGGATTCAACTTGTTAATAACAATTAGAGTGTTAGGATACAAAATGTACTTTGAATGGAATGTGTATTCTTATGTGGTGAATACATCTAACATTCTGGTCAGCTACAAGTTTGTGGGTGAACATAACTAGACTAGGCTTAGATGCAGGACATGAAATTAACTTTTACACCCACTGGCCAGAGTGGATTCTAAAAATCACCAGCCATTTTAAACATTTCACCAGCCACATTACCTTTTACAATATAACACAACCTGGTTGGTTACCTGCAGTGGCAGTGTTAGAGTAGCGAATCTTACCAGCCACAATCAAAATTGTATCAGCATTTGGTTGGTGGCGTGTGTTAATTTCATACCCTGCTTAGATGTTTCTCTCCATATCATTATTAGGCAGAATTCATTCATGTTTGTAGTTATTTTCTGTTTGCAGATCATCTTCTACGAGGACAGGAACTTCCAGGGCCGCTCATATGAGAGCAGCAGTGACTGTGCCGAGCTCAACTCCTACCTGAGCCGATGCCACTCCTGCAGGGTGGAGAGCGGCTGCTTCATGGTCTACGACCGCTCCAACTACATGGGGAACCAGTACTTTGTGAGGAGGGGCGAGTACTCTGACTACTCCCGCATGGGCATGAGCGACTGCTTCAGATCCTGCCGTATGATCCCAATGGTAATGTAGGCAAACATTCATGCAGCATTACGACGGTCCACACATAATGCCTCAGTGTAGGCCTAAAATAAATCTGCCGACGGTTTGCATGCAGTAACATGCTACAGACCTATTACAGGTTTTTGTTTACTAAAATAAGTAAGGTACACAATATTTCTCTGTCTGATGTAAACATTTTATCAGACAGAAAAAGGTCTATAGGATGGAGCATTCTGAAAAAACATGTGCGTTGACTCGAAAATGCCTGCTTTAACAAAGTAAAAAAAATTGCTAGAAAAATCCCCATAATATATATACATTACAGTGCAATTTTTAAATTCGGTGGATAAATTATGTTGCCAACATTTGTAAACCAGATACATGTTCCTCTATCAGTTTTATTTACAAACCCTCAAGATTCTTAATAGTACTGTAAATTCAAGAACATCTGCTCATGCTATGGTTTGATGATTATGAGATGTGAAGTTCAAGTATGGGTTGGGCTGTCACTCATTTTTTTCCATTATTCCACAGCATAGAGGATCCTACAGGATGAGGATCTACGAGAGGGAGAGCTTTGGAGGTCAGATGCACGAGCTGATGGACGACTGTGACTCCATCATGGACCGTTACCGCATGTCCGACTGCCAGTCCTGCAACGTGATGGACGGCCACTGGCTGATGTACGAGCAGCCCCACTACAGAGGCAGGATGATGTACATGAGGCCCGGGGAGTACAGGAATTTCAGAGAGATGGGATCCAGCAACATGAGATTCATGTCCATGAGACGCATCACGGATACTTGTTAAATCCACAGCTACTTAAAGTGACCTTGACGTGAAAATAAAATTTTTACATTAAATTATTTCATGGTATGAGAGATGTTTCTTGTCATGAAAAAAATATTGTCATATCAGGCTGATTCTACCCTTAAGCAGATCCTTGTATATGCTAATCTTAGGTCCTAGCGCCTAGCTAATACAGGCTTCTCACAGGGGTCTGAGGATATGCTAATGTTAGCTCCTAGCTAGCTAATACAGGCTTCTCACAGGGGTCTGAGGATATGCTAATGCTAGCTCCTAGCTAGCTAATACAGGCTTCTCACAGGGGTCTGAGGATATGCTAATGCTAGCTCCTAGCTAGCTAATACAGGCTTCTCACAGGGGTCTGAGGATATGCTAATGCTAGCTCCTAGCTAGCTAATACAGGCTTCTCACAGGGCTCTATTGAGAGAGCTTGCATTTTTTTTTCCAATCACCGCAACTTTCCCACGAAAAATGGTCAAATTGTTGTGTTAAGACCCCGGCTCAAAGAACACAAATGATTTCAAACACAAATAGGCGACTTACAAAATGTTTTTATTAAAATATCTCCTCCATTGTAGCTAGTCTCATAAAGCAGGGTCAATTACCCCGTCATTACTGAGCGTAAAAATTGTTTCATAATAAAAGCGCGTTTGGGTTCTGCTGTCACGAGTCTCCGTGTTTACACATAGGCTACTTCCACGTATCACACGGGAACAAACAGAAATACTCCAAGAACATTAACTGTGATTTTCAGGTCCAAGAAAATAAGTTTCACATTTCAATTTACAAATAAAACTAAACATTTTTGTTATATTGAGCCATTTTTAATGGTTACTCAGAACGCAAGCTCCATAATATTTCCAGTTGTGTTATACAGTACTGTTTCATTCTCACTGAACTTATATTAGGCCTACATTTGATTTTTTATTGAATTAGGGCTACATATATATTTTTGAAATCGCAATTTCTATTTGAAACTTTCACTAATTACCGCAACTTCATCGCAACAAACACACACACAACATTGCACTTTGCATCGCAACTTCTAAGAAAAGCTGCCGTGAAATCAAGCATTTTAGGCCGCAACAATCACAAAAAAACTCTGCGAGATCCTGGTGGGACTGATTGATATGCTAATGTTAGCTCCTAGCTAGCTAATACAGGCTTCTCACAGGGGTTTGAGAATATGCTAATGTTAGCTTCTAGTTAGCTAATACAGGCTTCTCACAGGGGTCTAAGCATATGCTAATGTTAGCTCCTAGTTAGCTAATACAGGCTTGTCACAGGGCTCTATTTATATGATAATGTTAGCTCCTAGCTAGCTAATACAGGCTTCTCACAGGGGTCTGAAGATATGCTAAGGTTAGCTCCTAGCTAGCTAATGCAGGCTTGTCACAGGGCTCTATTGATATGCTAATGTTAGCTCCTATTTAGCTAATACAGGCTTCTCACAGGGGTCTGAGGATATGCTAATGTTAGCTCCTAGCTAGCTAATGCAGGCTTGTCACAGGGCTCTATTGATATGCTAATGTTAGCTCCTATTTAGCTAATACAGGCTTGTCACAGGGCTCTATTGATATGCTAAAGTTAGCTCTGAGCTAGCTAATACAGGCTTCTCACAGGGGTCTGATGATATGCTAATGTTAGCTCCTAGCCAGCTAATACAGGCTTCTCACAGGGGTCTGAGGATATGCTAATGTTAGCTCCTAGCTAGCTAATACTAATACAGGCTTGTCACATGGCTCTATTGATATGCTAAAGTTAGCTCTGAGCTAGCTAATACAGGCTTCTCACAGGGGTCTGAAGATATGCTAAGGTTAGCTCCTGGCTAGCTGAAATTAATCAAACACTTTCTCATTGGAGTAAGACATGGCCACTACAGTCCAAGTTCAATAACTGTTAGATGAGTAAGATAGACCCGTTATGTAAATGTAATATACTGCAGTATATTTTATTGTGAAGATCATTTTGATATACAATATACTGCAGTATATTCTTTTCCCATAAGGGGACAGTAGAACCACATAATAAATTATGCAAATTCCCACAAGTCTCACAAGGATAATTCCATGTCTAACAGTTATTTCACATTATAATCCACATTGCACTAAAAATGCACTTTAATGACTGGATCCATTCTATATAGCCTACTTGTTAAGTGGCATCACTTATCTCAATGAGAGATAGCCTAGAGGTTAAACAATGAGAGGTTAAAGTGAGATTTTGTGTCAGGTTAAAGTGAGATTTTGGACTGTATTGCAACTGTATTAAATGTCACTTCCTTTAAATTTTAAATATCAATATTTTGACTACCTGTACCAAGAGCTACTGCTAAGCTAAGGCTAAGCTAACAGAATTCTCAGACAAATACAGACTGCATTTCTTGTAAAAACTCAACTCAAAAAAAGTTTTTCTAGCTATGAAATTTAAGTTTCCTGAACAAAACAACTATTTAATATTATTTGGGATAACTTGACTTGAAAATCTAAGTTAAGCGCAAGAATCAAAAATCTAGTTAAGTACATTACCTTGAATTTAGCATATTCTCAACTTATATATTTTTTTGTCTGTATAATATAATCAAGTATATTGCTCTTCTTTACATTTTTTATCAGTGCACAATTCAACATTTTAAATGGTATTAATCCTTTCTGGAGGACACATGAAAATGAAATGACAATCAAACAAATGTTTACTTTTTTATTTTATATTTTCATCAGGTCTCGCCAAAATCATGGCAGAAAATTTAACAGGAATCGGTGATGCGTCTCATGGACATGAATCTCATGTTGCTGGATCCCATCTCTCTGAAGCTCCTGTACTCCCCAGGCCTCATGTACATCATCCTGCCTCTGTAGTGGGGCTGCTCGTACATCAGCCAGTGGCCGTCCATCACGTTGCAGGACTGGCAGTCGGACATGCGGTAACGGTCCATGATGGAGTCACAGTCGTCCATCAGCTCAGACATCTGACCTCCGAAGTTCTCCCTCTCGTAGATCCTCATCCTGTAGGATCCTCTGTGCTGTTGATTAATGCAAAAAAAATGGCACTGATGGTCAGACGCATATTTAAATTTCAAACCTCAAAGAGTTTAACATCACAAATACTAGCATCTTATAGATAATAACATCAGCAGATCTTTTTAAATTTGCTAAACTGTAAGAAATTTTAAAGTCTTGAGTCATTACATATACCTGTAATCATGCTGTACTGTTGTAACCATCACCAATGCAATTAGTAATTGGCAAGCCTTGTATTTGTAATATATATTTTACAAATTTTTATGTTACGACGTATCTGCAAGTAATTGAAATTTGGATGAACCCCATATGATTAAAAAGCAAGACCATGGCCCTGGGCACTAGGTGCAAAACTAAGATGCCATATGTTTACATCATAGTGGAGAAAACAGGGGAAACTGTGGAATTATATTTAATGCATCTGGTGTTAGTCAGCCACAATTACAAACAGTAGTGCAACCTTTACACCCTATTAAACACAGACTTCTTACCATGGGGATCATGCGACAGGATCTGATGGACTCGAACATGCCCATGCGGGAGTAGTCGGCGTACTCGCCCCTCCTCATGTAGAACTGGTTCCCCATGTAGTTGGAGCGGTCGTAGACCATGAAGCAGCCGCTCTCCACCCTGCAGGAGTTGCACCGGCTCAGGTAGGAGGTGAGCTCGGCACAGTCACTGCTGCTCTCATATGAGCGGCCCTGGAAGTTCCTGTCCTCGTAGAAGATGATCTGACAAACAAAAATAATCCATCATGGATATATAGCACACAGTGTATTTTTCTCCCTAGAGTGCCATATTTTGTGTTCTGCACAGCAAAACCTTTTATTCACATAGTTATGTAAAAACAACTCACGACAACCTACCTGTAGAAAATAGAGGACTTATCTGGGCACCAAGAGATGAGTTGAGGAAAAGTAATCTACTAGAATTACACAAATTTCAACTCTCAAAAACATCTTTGTACCAGGTATTTTGTCATTATTCCTACTAGTTTATTCTGTAAAAAACCTTTTCAGAACGGTGAAACTAACTGGATAGACTATGTTTTTCCCCATTCACCTCTATTGTATGAGATACTGGATGTGATAAAACTCATTATTACTATCCGTTAACATATGTGGAGGTTGTAATGTTCCTCAAAGCAGGCACCAACCTTTCTCTCTGACCACAAATTTTATTTCACTTAATAACTTTAGTGAAATAAAACTGCGGACCGAGGCCCCAAAATGTAAATACATTTTATTTATTTGTCCAAATAATCTTTTTCCAGTACATACCTTGCCCATGTTTGATGCACTGGTGGGATTCTGTCAGCTTGCACTGCCGTGTGGCGGAGCTTTTATACCTCGTAGACCATGGGAAGGGTTTTTGTTATTTAAATGTCCTATCCTGATGATTAAGCAGAATTGTACTGTACAGTATGCGCCGTTAATTTAAACAGTACTGTCATGGCCTTGGACAAAAGGAAGAATAGACCAGGGGTTTCGTTAACACAGTGCTCTGATTTTATTATTATCTTTGAACGTGAAACCATTTTAGTTACATAATGAAAAATACTCTTTTTGGTACATTGCCTTGATTCAGGAAATAGAAACAGATTATTTTGTTGTACTGTACCTATTAATTCATAATAGAACCACAGATTTTGTGCTCTGCTGTAGTTTCTAGCTGGATAAAGGTACATAAAAAACTTATGAACACCTTTTTTTAACGTAACTGACAAGGTCTGCTGTTCTGTTTAGCTGACATAAGCATGGAATACCCACAGAGACATTTCTGCCTGGGCTGATTGTGAGGAGAGGGGCAGATTGTGAGGAGAGGGGCTGATTGTGAGGAGAGGGGCAGATTGTGAGGAGAGGGGCAGATTGTGAGGAGAGGGGCAGATTGTGAGGAGAGGGGCAGATTGTGAGGAGAGGGGCAGATTGTGAGGAGAGGGGCAGATTGTGTGGAGAGGGGCAGATTGTGAGGAGAGGGGCAGATTGTGAGGAGAGGGGCAGATTGTGAGGAGAGGGGCAGATTGTGAGGAGAGGGGCTGATTGTGAGGAGAGGGGCTGATTGTGAGGAGAGGGGCAGATTGTGAGGAGAGGGGCAGATTGTGAGGAGAGGGGCAGATTGTGAGGAGAGGGGCTGATTGTGAGGAGAGGGGCAGATTGTGAGGAGAGGGGCAGATTGTGAGGAGAGGGGCAGATTGTGAGGAGAGGGGCAGATTGTGAGGAGAGGGGCTGATTGTGAGGAGAGGGGCTGATTGTGAGGAGAGGGGCAGATTGTGAGGAGAGGGGCAGATTGTGAGGAGAGGGGCAGATTGTGAGGAGAGGGGCTGATTGTGAGGAGAGGGGCAGATTGTGAGGAGAGGGGCAGATTGTGAGGAGAGGGGCAGATTTGTGAGGAGAGGGGCAGATTGTGAGGAGAGGGGCAGATTTGTGAGGAGAGGGGCAGATTGTGAGGAGAGATTGATACTGGACAGAGATACAAAATCATCAGTCTTGAGGCTTTGTTCTTTGTACTCACCTCACAATTCATGGTTCCAAGTACCAGAGCCGGCCTGATCCAATCAGCCTGTGGTTCTCAACCCTGGTCCTGGAGTACCCCTGTGTATGCTGGTTTTTCTTTCAGCCACAATTGCAGTACCAGATTTTTAACAAGCTATTAATCCAGTATACCCAGGGGTCCTTCAGGACAGAAAACCAGCGTACACCGGGGTCCTTTAGGACAGAAAACCAGCATACACAGGGGTCCTTCAGGACAGAAAACCAGCATACACAGGGGTCCTTTAGGACAGAAAACCAGCATACACAGGGGTCCTTTAGGACAGAAAACCAGCATACACAGGGGTCCTTCAGGACAGAAAACCAGCATACACAGGGGTCCTTCAGGACAGAAAACCAGCATACACAGGGGTCCTTTAGGACAGAAAACCAGCATACACAGGGGTCCTTTAGGACAGAAAACCAGCATACACAGGGGTCCTTTAGGACAGAAAACCAGCATACACAGGGGGTCCTTCAGGACAGAAAACCAGCATACACAGGGGTCCTTTAGGACAGAAAACCAGCATACACAGGGGTCCTTCAGGACAGAAAACCAGCATACACCGGGGTCCTTCAGGACCAGGGTTGAGGACCGCACTGCAATAAGCGACATAAGGAGCTATTTGGGCCCCACGACCACAAGGGGGCCTCCTAACTATTCCAAAATATACGTATATACAGTGCCCTCCACTATTATTGGCAACCCTGGTAAAGATGAGTAAAAAGGGTTATAAAAAATTCACCGTTTGGTGAATTAGCTTAATGTCACACTGAGAAAATTAGAAAAATCCAACCTTTAATTGAAGTAAATTTATTATGAGAAAAAAAAAATCCCTTATCAAGAAATAATTATTTTTAACAAAACCACATGCCACAATTATTGGCACCCCTGCATTAGAATAAAGTAATAATTTTTAATATTTCGTCACATATCTTTTGTATGCCATGACTTCCTGATGTCTGTGACCCAACAACATAAAAAGAGTCTTGATATCTTATTTTCTGGTACTGTTCCAGTGTAATTTACAGCTAAATCTAGTCCCAACCCCCCAATTCCCATAGAGATCCATTCAAATGCAGAGACATTATAGTATCGCTTGTAAGAGTACCAGAAAATAAGATATCTGGAAGGCAAGGTGAATGGGAGGGGGTTTTAGGTTGTGTTTCTACAAAACACTTTATTTTAGACCAGAAACATGTATGACCACTGTGTTTCCTTGGAGGATTATTTCAATGAACAAGAGTTGAAAAGTTTTTCTCTAAACATACGTTAATATTTACGATTAAAATTGACCACTTGCCAGTACAAGGCCAGAGTTTATATTCACTGGATATTTATGAAAATTGCTCTGATAGAAAGTAAGGATTTTAAGCATCAACATTGTCAACATTAGCGGTCATTGGGAATACATGTACTAAGTTTATAATATAAATTTGGCCACAGAGCAAATGGGACTGGAATTATAATACAGTACATAAACATAATGTACTGTAAGTGTGGAAATGAGGTCTTTCTTTATTAAGTCCCTCTGGCTCCCCAGGTCTCTCACTGTGTCTCAAAAGCAATTGCAATAATGAGAGAGCATTTTGCTTTAGTGTAATCATTTTGTCCAAATGACAATAATGATAATTTGGCCTCCGATCAGTGAAGTGATGTGATTGCAGTAATACGACTAAAAACCTTGAGAATATTCTCAATATTTGAGAAATGCTTCCCACCAGACTTGTGCTTTCAACTAAAAAAAAAAACTGAAACACAAGCAATAAGCAGGTCTATTTAAATAAATATTCCTGTGTGAAATAAAATATTGCAAATACAAATCAAAATAAATAACATACTTGATAGGCTGCATGAGATAATGCTGTAAAAAAAGGATGTACTGGGGGCTGACCGTTATAAGGTTGACGTCACAGTTCTAGAACGCTTTGATACAGAGTCATTAGACAGGGATCAAAGGGAAATCAAAGCATTTTTGCTGATATGCAAATCAGGGTAATTTAGATAACAATTGGTTTTCCCTGTCAGTGCATTCTGTTAATACATATAAATGTTATCTCTGTGAGGGGGGTGTGGGGAGGAGATCAATCACAACCATGGGGGAAGGTAAGATTGCAGAACTTTATGGAAGGGCCAGCATATGAGAAAAATCATGTTTTAGACATAGTAACATGCAGATCTCCCTAAACTGATTAGATATAATAAGCTCAAAAATGCACTAAGTTTTGCTGAAGATCAAGCTCAAATGAATTACATAAGAGAACCACAAATCATTTTATTGAAGCATTTATTTATTTTTTTTCTCAAGGAATTATTATTTTTTATTGAGCCTTTATTCATTGCTGCTGCAAATTGCTATTGATATAAAAAAGTGACTTATAACGCTTAAGGCAGTTATAACGCTTAAGGCAGTTGTTGATTGAAAAACGTTGCAGAAACGTTGTGTTTTTTTTTCCGTGCTCACCATCACGTCTGTCATCTATTGCTCCCCTCCAAGGTCGTGTCCTTTTAGGATAAACATTTCTAAGGTCGTTGCTAGGAGTGTAGCAGCGACTGTGCGGATCTGCGCACCTACTTTTCCCACCGCAACTCCGTCAGGGTGGAGAGTGGCTGCTGGGAACTCTACGAACGGCCCAACTACGCGGGGTACCAGTACATCCTGCCCCGCGGGGGGGTACCCCCGACCCACAGCAGTGGACTGGGCTCAATGACAGCATCAAATCCTGCCGAATGATCAAAAACGTAAGCCGTACATACCCCCCGATCTTGAGCAATGGCAGAAGAAAACTGTAATAGGTTTTTCCATAAATTCCATAAATGCTTAAGTGTGTCCATCAAATCATAATGTGGGATATGACTGAGGGCTGTTTCAGTTGAGATGATACAGAAATGTGCAGATTTACATTCAATGTGCAAGCTCAATCCAGTAGGCAAATGCATGATTGATAACATTGCACTGTACGGGCTATATTTCATAACTGGAATATTTAAAAGTTGCATAGCGTAGGCCGTCTAGAATGTCAGAACAGTTATATCAACAGCTATATTTATCTTAAAGGCAAGGTGTTCTCTCATTGGAATAAATAATCAGAAAATAAACGAAGGCCATTTTAAATTGCTTTTATTTAATGATTGTGCGTTTGTGGTGGGGGAGAATTTGGATGCTAAACAGTACAGGACTGGATTTTGCAGAGAACTGCTACAGGGAACAGCTATAATGAATGAGTCAAAACCCAACACGCAATGATGAGAGATAAAAGGAACCTTTTTTGGCAGCGGTTCACCCATACACATAAACTGGTGAAGGATGTATGCCAAGGAAAACCATTTAAAGGGCAATGTTTATTTGAAGTCTGTTGTATTTTAGGATTTGTTTTCATAATGTGTTACTGTGTATTGTCAATGTGTAAACAATAGATAACATGTCCAGTCCAGTACATGTTTTAGAAGACAAGCTCTTCCCTGAAATTAATTGGCCTTTATATTTGTGAGTAAGCCCTTGTACGCGGAGGATGGTCATTTTAACACCGTAGTAAACTTGTTAAACATCTTAATGTGCTTGAACCAATTCATCATTTTACCAGATAAAGCAGAGGCTTTTAAAAGCGTGACATTTGAAGGGAACCCAATCCTGTTGCTTGGGTGCTTTTCAATTGAAGGTCTACGGAAATTCATACAAGCTGAGAGATTACGAGCGACCCAACTTCGGGGGCCAGATGGTGGAACACGCCGAGGACTGCCTGTCGGTCCAGGAGGCCTTCAGCTTCGGCGAAATCCACTCCTGTGCGGTGACGGCCGACACCTGGGTGTTCTACGAGCTGCCGAACTACAGGGGGTGCCAGTACTTCCTGGAACGCGGGGACTACCGCCAGCACACAGACCGGGGCGCCGCCTCGCCCGCCGTTGGCTCCTTCCACAGGATCACCGAGTTCTGAAGTGTCCCCTCAACCCAGAAATAGCACCTCAGTATAACCCAGTGATGCTCTACACCTTTGACCTCTGACCTTTCCCTGAGGGTGTCCTGGGCTTGTGTTTGAGTCTTATGCCAATATCTGAGCAGCAGAAAACATGTGAATTACTCATTGTGATTACTGGAGCCCTCTTGTACAGTAGAAAATAATCAGACTAGTCCTAATGAAATACTTTTTTTTTTAACGTTTGCGATAATTATTATGCGATAATGAAAACGCCATTGCCATCAAGCACACAACATTACGATTGGCTTGATTAGCCATATGGAACACCTGGTATCAAAAGGATTAGTACCATGCCCCAAAAAGCCCACTGTAAAGCAGGATCTCAAGCCCAAATCCTGGAGAGCCTGCTGGTGCCTGCTGGTTTTTGTGTTCCTTCGCTTAAGAGTGTTTAATCTAAGTCAGGGGTGGGCAACTCCAGGCCTCGCGGGCCGGTGGGTATGCAGCTTTTGCTGGCACTGGTTAGCAATTTAATTAACCCAATCATTTACATGATCTGATATTTTAGCTTACATTCGGCCTGGATTTGCCCATCCCTGATCTAAGTCATTGATTGGCTAAGGAGTCTGCACGCCTCGTTTCCAAGCCTAAGTTGGCTGCTGATTGAATGGAAATCGCAAAAACCAGCTGGAGACTAGAAGCCCTGCAGGGCCCCTGCTGTGAAAGCAAAAACATTCTTCCTGCTATAGTTTGTAAGTCTACCACCAGAATGTTCTGGAGAGGGGCCGAATGCCATGCGCCCCTCCCTCTGAAGCGTCCGGGATTATTACACCTGTAACATGTCCCCCTTCAATAAACTCCACTGAGCAAACCAAAATGCCTTTTCTCATTCTTTGTCTGATGGCCAAGTATAAGTATGTTCTGGACGTGTGTGGGAGCAATGCTGGCAGGGTTAACACAATCTAAGACCCAGAAGCTCACAATTTTCATTCAGTGACTGGTGAAATATTACTCATGCAATGAGCGGGATCCAGCAAGCCCCACAGGTTATTACTGTAAGTGACTGAGGAAGGGAGGCCTGTGAAATATTGAAACCTTTTCCAAGACAGCAGGTGTCTTCTCTCAGTTTTGCTGTGATATCAATATTGGCCCAGGATGTTTGTCCAGAATTGGTATTACTATGGCACAATCATTCACAATAATAGCTCTAAAAATACCATTACCGTTATTTTCCTCTGAAAATATATACCCAAGTCCCAGAAAGCATAGCTGGTTTACTATCATTGCATTTTTTTCATTTGATTGTTTGTTTTTTCATTTGTTTGTTTCCACGGGGGTTTCTTCTTGAAGGGCAAAGAACAGGGTGTAATAATATAAATAATTACCCTTTTTTGGCTCCAGAATTGTATTTAGCAACAGTGCTGCCGCTCAAATGCTGAGGAAAGCTCTTTTTACTCACTAGCCCCCTCTAGTGGACTTCATAAAAAGTACTCCACTAGGATTAAATGTTGTAAAAGTATGATAATAAACAATTAATAGCACACTTCCAGGATGTTTTAAATGACGAGTGTAATATTTTTATTATATCAGTAATATTCTCATGAATCATCTCAGCAAGTAGATATCTTACTGAATTATGTTATGCTGTTTTATTACCCACACATGCATGTGCACATGGCTTTGATGCCATACAGGGACATTTAGGGGACAGTGTTACTCCTCTTTGTGCAGTGCATTGATGAAGCCACCGGATGATTCTGGATGTCAGTACAGAGAGTAAAACGGGGGACACTGGGGCCCCTTTGGCAGGGGGGCAGACAGAGGGAGGCAGTTGTCCGAATGGTCCTGCACGTGCCGGCATTGGTCAATAGGTGCGACTAAATCTGCAAACAAAAGGTCCAAAGCCCCACTGATGAATCAGGGGGATTTTCCAATACGGATCCAGCGCAGGTCAGAGAGTATTGTGCTGAGTCCGCTGAACGGGGCGGGCCAGGGGCCAGTGCAATAACAAAGCTCCTCCGCGTGCACATTCGCCACAGGTCAGCTGACTGGCCCGTGTGATTACCCAGCATTCCCTGTCTGGCACAGAAGCCCCAATGAGGGCAGCAGGAGGGGCGTTGGCAAAGATCAATGAGAAAGAATTCCAGTGTGTATTTTTAAAAATCATTTTGATGTGCTGTTTATTGTAGAAAAACGTCTTGAGTTTAGACATTTTCCATGATTCACGTTTGTGGGTCTGAAAAAGAATGTGTTTTTCTCTTCTATCTTCTGTTGGCAGGGGTTTGGGTGTGAGACCTGACTTATTAAACCCTGAATATGAATCGTAATAACCTATCAGATCATGAATGGCCTCCGTCCAGCAGGGGGAGCCCTTTCATATGTTAGACTCCACATTTTAACATGGAAAATATCTGTTTATGTAAATACATGTTCAGCGGATTTTCAACTTAATTTGTTAATTTGTTCTAGCTTAAATGCGATGCTATTTTGTAAGAGCTGCGTGAAAGCAATACATCACAGAAAAGCATTTCATATCCCAGAAAACAAGCATAGCCAACAAACTGGAGGTGGTGCAAAAAAAAAACTTTGAAAATTGACTTGTTTTGGTACAGATTTCATTTTAGTTTAAGAATATAACAATTTATATTAAAAGATTATTTTTAGTTGAAAAGTTTCTAGAATTCATTTTTTACTATTTTTTCCCCCTCAGTGACTAAAGATACTGAAGACACTAACACTTTTGCTTTATTCTTGGTTGATTTATGTCGCAGTCTAAGTATAAAGTTGAAGGACCGACGGTTCCTAACCGCCTCGGGCCCGAGGTTTGTCATCAACCGCTAATTTTAGGCCCATCGCTGCTTTCTTTGTTTTTGCCATCAACCCCCATTGTGCTTTAGTAAACTAGCACCTGCCAGGCCACCATTGGCTAATGGCTGGCACCGTGAGTTCAAACGTTAATTATCCAAACCGCCAGGGTCCGGCATCGTCGTTCGTGCCGTTCCCCCACTGTTACTGGCGGGATATTAATAGCGAAATGAATGTGCGTGAGTGGGATAATGGCGGCTTCTTTGCGGGATGATTATATCTCCGAGCAGTAGGAGTGACACCTCCTTATTTCCGGAACTCCGCGGGAAATTAGGGTGCGGGCGGTAGGGGGTGGGGATGTGGGGAGGTGGGAGAGCTAATAACGAAAGGTGTGAATATAGAAGCCGTCTCACTGGCGCACAGTTAATGACCCTCGATCTTAATAATTTACCGGGCCCTCCGGCATGCAGGTCATATCCACAAGGACAATGCTGTTTGAGCAGCAATGTTTGAGCTGGAGAGATATTGGGACCATGAGTCCCTGAATGAGCGGACACTTGTTGTGTTTCAGATGGTAGACCAGAACGCTGCATTTTTTTATGGAGACATATGAGCTGTCAGCCACAGCTTCAATAATGGCTGTCATTCTCTACCACTGACCCTGTAACACCGTAAACAAAATGGCAGAGAAATCCGCTATAGATACCTGGCACAGAGTGACATGTGTAGGTGAGGAATCTAACTGTTTCCCGCCCGAATTTACAGACTCATCTCTGGACTGTAACCCTGTAACCTTACCCAAGAAAAAAATATAATTTGTTCAGTGCTATTTTAAAAGTAGGGCTGTTTTGCTAATCTTCCATTATTTCCCCAAAATGCAACAACATCTTGTAATGTAATTTGCTGCAACAAAAAAAAAAACAATAATAGTGATTTACTGTGGAAAAACTGCAATAAGTGCAGATATTTCAGTGCACTTCACTCTTAACTCTTAAAAAGCTAAAACCTTTTAGTTCCTGCAGCTGCATGTTCTAACATCTCTGCAACGGGCTGAAAATATCCACAAACTCACAGCGGAGCCGTCCAGCATCAACCCTTTCCTCCGTTGGATGGATTTAGATCACTGGTATTTTCTAATCTAATCATTCCCTCTTTTTGTGGACAAGTACGTCATTCCATCGCAACTGAGTTTCCTGGCACAAAAATAGCCATAGTGCGTAATACAGATTTAAGCCCAATAGATCCTAACTGATAACTGAAGACTGACATAGGCCCGCTGCAGTAGGCTATATCTGTTTTAGGGAGACAGCCCAGTGAATATTTTTGTGGTGAAAAGTTGATGAAATGGCGCTCAGGTGAAAACCCGGCTACATTTGGTTGAAAAGTGAAAGTTGTCTAGCCGTCTTGCTGTGAGGGAACAGTTCTATCCACTGCACCACCGTGCCGTCCTTTTTTTTTTTTTTAAGGCAATGATGATGTAATAAACACTTTCGAACTCACTCCCACAAACCGTCAGAGACTCACCCACACTCCCCATTTTCAATCCCGGCTAAAAAACATTTCTTTTCTCCCAAGCCTACAACCTCCCCTACCCCTAAATGACCCTCCTCCGTTTCTCCTCCCACCCTAACCATCCTCCCCTCTTCTCCTCTCTCTTCTCCTCTCACCCCCGTCCACCATGTTATTTTCTGTGAATTTTGTACATGTTTATTTACTGTCCCAGTTGTTTTTTGTTTATTTTGTGTGTTTCCACCAGCCAGTTACTCCACCTTCATCTCATTTGTTACCATCTCTCCTTTTGTCTTGTTGTCTTTTGTGTTTCTGTTCCCCCCCCTCACAAACTCTGTAAGCGACCTTGGGTTCGGAAAGGCGCTATATAAATAAAATGTATTATTATTATTATTATTATGATGATGTAATTAGAGCTTGTGCAGTTCTAATGCCGGCCAGCGGTTCGCGTCACCACTAGGGGGTGCTAAAGAGACAGAAGGAGAAGGAAGCACGGGTGGAAAAAGAGGGAAGATGGTCCTCCAGTAGACAATGGTTTGCAGGGACACTTGGAACTGGGCAGAGAAGTTACACACTGAAGATGTGCTTACAGATCTTACTCACTGTTCTCATGCATGTCTATACATTCTGCTACAGGAAGCTGACCATTTGATTTCAGGACGCTGTGCCTCCAGTAGGTGTGTGGGCAGTGGGATGGGATTGGATGGGATGGGATGGGAGGGGGGTAATCTACCATTATTTCCTGACTCATCCGGTGTTGTGATTGTCACATACACACAAGCACACGCACACCACACACACACGCACAGAATCTTGCACCTCCACTCAGCAAAGCCGAGCCCATCCTCACACTTGCAGAAACTTCTCTGCACACCCCCCCCCCCCCCTCGCTCTCATCTGTATGGCTGACAGGGGAAGGAGGGTGAAGGCTATTTTTAACCTGGACGGGGGAAGGGGGGGGGGGGGGGGCACAGCTGAGTGGAATTACTTTAATCCCAGAAGAGAGGACAAGAATGTAAAAATAAACTCTCCAGCTGGGAGGCTGGCCATGTAAGGCTGTGGTAAGACACACAGGCTACTCTCCCTCAGGCTGTTATTGCTCCATACAGGCAAGAGCTGTACAGGTTTACTGATCCTCCCCACAGCACACGGCACAAAAACTGTAACACTGCTGGTGTACATTTAACACCCAAGGGTGTATATGTGAGACCCCAGTCTCATATAAACACCCTAGGGTGTTAAATGCACACCACCATTTTTTTCTGTGCATTTCTAACGTTTTGGTCGCTTTCCCCCATAACGAATCCAAGGTCAGTTTACCAACCCCCCTTGCCCCCCCCCCCCCCCCCCCCCCAAACCTTCGCACCAATGCTTTGGGGGTTTACGGCATATCTTGGGATTTATGTCCTTCTGATTGGCCAGTGAGGACCATTGCGAGAAGGGACACTCCATATAAAAGTTGCATTGTGGCTCCATTCCCATGACGATTACTCCAAGGTTAATTCCAACACAGTTTAGCAAAATAGTGGACACAGCGCGTCACCATATCACACAATATAGGCCCTATCCACTGACTCTAATGGCTTCACCACTTATACCTAATATGTAGTGGCTTGATCACTCGACAACATGATACCCACAAGCCTTCCTACTGGCTGTACATGTATTATGGCCTTCCATGTAACACTGAGCAATCTGACTAATGCCAGGAAGGTTAAATAAGAAGCCAATCACACCACTGCTTGTTTCTCATAGCACAAGGTGCAGCAAAACTAAAGTTATAGCACCTGATTTACATTTAACAGAGGAACAGCTTAAAACAATAGGCCTATATCTTACATCAGCATTCTCCAATCCTCCTCAGCAATAAGCTTAATGGACCATTCAATAAATAATGTGTATGGCACTTATTGTTAAAAAAAGAAAAGAATCCATTGACCTGACGACCTAATTGTTTTGCGCATTTCTTGTGTGTACTTAATCTAATTTGAGGTAGTAAGAGCCAGTTTCATGGAAAGGTCTTGTTTTGTTTTTATTAAATGTGACATCGGTTTAGCAATGTTGAATGGCGCTACAGTGGACCAATGAGCCGGGTCTTCAGTAGAGGCATAGAGGCACCATTGGATTCGGGGGGGGGGGGGGGGGGTTGATTTGATTTGTTTCTGGCATTTTCACAAGTCACATGGTGCGCATCCTACTTCGTCCTTTTTTAGAACGTTGTCCCTTCATTTAATTGAGCAATCAAAGCAAGTTTTTGGGTATCACACGGTAACCTTGTATTCTTGTATTCTCAAGATAATCAAAGATGTTTATTTTCCCAAATGACCAAAGAAGTATTATGGTTGTAATCACATTAAGGTGTTTTATATGTATTTATTGTTTAGTTATGAGAAATGTACTGTGGACTTGGCAAATCCTTAGTAGGACCAAGGCACAATGTAATTCTATGGAGCTGGTATACTGCCTCTGTGTTTGCATACTGCCTCTGTGCTGGTATACTGCCTCTGTGTTTGCATACTGCCTCTGTGTTTGCATACTGCCTCTGTGCTGGTATACTGCCTCTGTGTTTGCAGATGCTGTAATTATCGTTCTTTTGAAAGCATGAAGGATAAATTGTGGTCCTATCAGGGCTTTTTTTCATAGGCTGAGAAAATTGATTCACAGGCACACAGGTACACAGGCACGCAGGTACACAGGAATGCAGGTACACAGGTACGCAGGCACGCAGGTACACAGGCACGCAGGTACACAGGCATACAGGTGGTGGTTTTCTGACCACTCAAGTATGAATCTATGTACAAAAACCACTTTAGCACCACTCAAATAGGTTTGAAATTTACAGGCTCATCTGTAATTCTTTTGGATGTAACAGCAGAATTTATTTTTGGCAGGGATGTAGGAATGCACATTATGCTAATGAAACCCTGACATTCCATTAATATCTTTGAAGTAAAAAAAAACAACATTATTATAGCATTGCAAATCCATAAGGGATAATGCAAAAAATCATAGCTTCCAGAGAGAATAAAGATGTGGATTTGCTCAAAGATGAACAATTGGACTGTACTGGGCGGCAGTGTAGTATAATGGTTAAGGAACTGGACTTGTAACCGAAAGGTTGCAGGTTCGATTCCCAGGTAGGACACTGCCGTTGTACCCTTGAGTGAGGTACCTAACCTGAATTGCTTCAGTATATATCCAGCTGTATAAATGGATACATGTAATAAGAAGTTGTGTAAGTCGCTCTGGATAAGAGCGTCTGCTAAATGCCTATAATGTAATGTAATGTACTGAGGTCTGTCTGGTTTAGACACTGACTAAATGCGTATTACACAGATATACCTTACAAGCCCAGATCGAATCCAAATCATTTTCGAATCATCGAATCATCCACCATATATACAGCTGAATATTTTACTGAAGCCAGTCAGGTTAAGCACCTTTAGCTCAAGGTGTACAATGGCAGTGTCTTACCTGGGAATCGAACCTGCAACAATTAGGTTCTCCGGTCAGACTAGAATCAGTAGCCAGATAGCAACAGAGTGATGGCCCAGTGCTGGCCCACACTGACCACTTTCGGCCATAGAACGACAGCAATTAACCCATACAAATCTGGTTGTATCACGTGACACATAAAGTCTGAATGACCACATTCTCTTCAGATGGCACGCTGAAAAACACAGGGCCAAGTTACATTAAATAATTTGAGATACATTTGGTAGCATTGCCTTGGGAATAGAGCTTGTTTAATTTGTGTGAGCTAAGCCGGTATTGTTTGTTGTAACTTTGCCTCATTTTGATCTCAATACTTTTAATGTCAGGCTCGACTTTGCTAGTTTTATTATAGACGGCGCTTTGTATGCGTGAGTAACTTAGCATTTCAGGAAGCAGGATTACTGAGTTAGCTGGATAACTGCACTGAGTAAGAGAAGCAGGATTACTGAGTTAGCTGGATAACTGCACTGAGTAAGAGAAGCAGGATTACTGAGTTAGCTGGATAACTGCACTGAGTAAGAGAAGCAGGATTACTGAGTTAGCTGGATAACTGCACTGAGTAAGAGAAGCAGGATTACTGAGTTAGCTGGATAACTGCACTGAGTAAGAGAAGCAGGATTACTGAGTTAGCTGGATAACTGCACTGATTAAAATCTGGAACAGCTCTTTTTACTTCAGTCCATGTTCCAGACAACGTACGTTGAAAATGTTTTTTTTTTTGATGAGATAAAACATACTTTGTGAGTACCTTTAACTCACTTCAAAATTATTATTTTTAATAAATATCTTTAATGAGTCAATATAGCCTTAGGTCAGAACTGAGTAATAAGGTTTCTTAATTACGTATATTGTTTTAATGTGTTCATTGACATTTGAACACTTGAACAGTCCCTAATATCCATGAGTAATGTGTTTTTCATGCAGGGAGAGCCGTCTACCTAAATCACTCATAAAAACAGGGCCCTTGCAAACAGTTACCATTCTTTTGGGTAAAAGTCACAAAGGCCTTATGGGAAATGATGTTTCAAGATGTGGCAGGGAATTGAGACAAGCTGAATCGTCTGTCCACTGCGGCCTGCCTTCAGACTGCGGTTGGTTCCAAAACTCACTCAGTCCACTTTTACCGATTTTGAGAAAATGAACATCTTTGTTTATTTTAAATTGGTGGAGTTTTTTTTTGCATGGGAAATCACATTATTATACTTAAATCTATAGGAATAATAGTGTAAAAGTAAAAACACCTGAACTACGGGATGAGGTGTGCCAGGTGAAGAGAGAGTGCAGGATGGCACTGAGTGAAGCAACAGCCAAATTGAACGAGCTGCAGGAGGAAGATGAAGCTCTTAGAGACCAGATTGAACCATTTATCAGAAAAATTAGACCCACCTTGAAAAATATTGTTTATCAAAACTGGACTTAGTGAGGTCAGGAAAAACACTCTTCGTTTGCGTATGCTGTCCCTATATCCTCAAAATCCTGCTTATCAGACTAACGTTGAATCCTCTATATACACTACAGAATCGGTTGTGAAAAAAGATGCATCACCATGCCAACTTAAGTGTTTTTTTTTTTTTTCCAAAGTGCCCATTGCTCTAGCAGCTGGCAGTGGCAATCACAGCTCGCCCTGGCACACCTGCTAATGAAAGGCATGCTGGGACCTTAATTAGGCCCCACCCTGGTGCAAGAAGGAGCGCCCCACTGGCTCTCCAAAAACCTCTTACCCCGTGAAGGGGCGATGAGTCATCGAGCGCTGGCCCCGCGCCAAACTCTGATCACGACCGTCTTCAGCGGGAGGGGAGGAGAAATCGCAGATTTTTAATGATGGATTCAAGACAACAGGTATCTATGGTGGTCTCGTGTGATAATGGTCTCGTATTGTAAAATTCGGAAACAGCTACAATCTCTATAATATGTAGGCTAGTTCAGACAGTCCTGCTTGTAGAAAAAAGGAAAAGCTTCTACCAGATGCGTCTACTTTTCCAATTACAGTGCATTTGAGGAAGATTTGCAAATATATTTTCCCTCGTTTGCCACCAGAGGTCAGCATTGTTCACATTGTCTGGATTGGTTGCTGTGCTTCCAGTACTGAATGCTTAGACTGACCAAAGGCAGAACAAAATGGCAAAGTGTTATTTGTTATTTTCATTTGTACATAATAGCCTTGTACTTGTGGCTCTATTGAGCGTTCACATTTTGTAAGTTGTGATGACTGAAATGTGAAATTCCGGTGGGGTTTTAGCACGGTTAAAAAAAAAGATTTCCATCACTGTGAGAACTTCAATGAAATGGCTGTGATTGTAACATGTGATGCTTGAACCTGTTTTAATGCAATGATCAGATTTTGTGTGTGATAAGCTAGCGAAGGAATATTCTGTCTGCAAAAGTCCGCACAAATACAGTGATATTGCGACCTTAAACCTTAAACCCCTCTGTACCTCATATTAAAATGTTTTTTCTCTCTTTCTCTTTTTCTCTCTTTCCCTCTCCACCCCTTTCTTGCTCTCCCCCCCCCTCCCCTCTCTCTCTCTCTCTCTCTCTCTCTCTCTGGTGCACGGGATTAACCTGAGCGGCTGTTGTGACGTCAGCATGAAAATAAGTATCACCATGGAAACCCCGCTCTCCTTCATCCCTTGCCATCCTTTCAGAATCTCATAGAGTCTCAGAATCAGATGCTGGCCTACTGTACATCTGCAAGGCCTACTGTACATCTGTAAGGCCTACTGTACATATGTAAGGCCTACTGTACATCTGCAAGGCCTACTGTACATCTGCAAGGCCTACTGTACATATGTAAGGCCTACTGTACATATGTAAGGCCTACTGTACATCTGCAAGGCCTACTGTACATCTGTAAGGCCTGCTGTACATCTATAAGACCTGCTGTACATCTCTAAGGCCTACTGTGCATCTGCAAGGCCTACTGTACATCTGCATGGCCTACTGTACATCTGTAAAACCTACTGTACATCTGCAAGACCTACTGTACATCTGTAAGGCCTACTGTCCATCTGCAAGGCCTACTGTACATTTGTAAGGCCTACTGTACATCTGCAAGGCAGCCTCCCTATATGCACAGGAACAATATCTCTGAGAACGGGGGTTGCATTTAAAAAAAAGTGAGCTGTATGTAAATCACACTAATGTTCCATATCCTTCCCAAAACAGTAGCATTTATTTATTAATTTATTTATTAATTTTGAATTAACCTGCTTGTAAAAAGTGCAGGTGGACTATGGCATTGTGAGATAATGATTACAAAGCTGGATATTTATCCAAAGGAGAAAAATGTAAAAATAAGGTCCTTAGTTTTGATTCAATAATAATATTCAGCCATTAAATGAAAAGGGTGCCAGCTATTTACGGCATTCTGGATATATACAGCACTATAATTCATTGGACAGTGACACATTTTTTGTTATTTTGGTTCTGTACTCCAGCACATTGAGTTTGAAAGGATAGAATGATGAAGTGCAGACTGTCAGCTTTAATTTGAGCGCATTTTCATCCATATCGGATGAACCATTTAAAAATTATAGGACCTTTAGTACATAGTCCCCCCCATTTTTGGGCATTAAAAAATATTGGACAGTTTAACATAATGCAGAATAAAGTAATCATTTTTAATATTTGGTCGCATTTGGTTTGCATGCCATGACTTTCTGATGTCTGTGACCCAACTGTATCAAAATACTCTTGATATCTTATTTTCTGGTACTCCTACAAGCGATACTATAACCTCTCTGCATTTGAATCTCTATGGGAATTGGGGGGTGGGACTAGATTTAGCTGTAAATTATGCTGGAACAGTATGGAATACATGGTTGGCTAAAGTCATCAAGGGTCTGAGGTATCAAACAAGCTCAAACCATCACTATGCTGCCAGATATGCAGTAGAGTGGATAACTTGAAGGGTTTCTTTTCCTGACAGATTTTTCCATAGAGTTCAATAGGAAAATTTGTCAGGAGAAACATTTTGTAAACAGAGATTTCCAGCTACTTCAGACATGCAATGGTCCTGTCCTTGTTCTCAGGGGGTCTTGAACATGTGTTGTGATTTTGGCTGCACATGTTGATGAAGACAGATTACTCAGGAAACTAACCAGATAAGGCAATGGACCTCTGGCTGTCGCAATCATTTTATTACATTTCATTAAGCAATTGACAATTCTATCTGAAATGGGATAAGATCTGCAGGCAGAATCATGTCTTTATTAATAGAAAAAAGCCCCAGTGATAGATATCCCTATAGTGGCATGTCTTGTAAAGCAGGGTTAAGTTTCTTTTCCTCGTCCGACTGTATGAGGTTTAGCAATACAGTATGTCGTAGGCATATATTCAAAGGCCCAATTAATGAAGAATGATCATGTTTTAGCTGTCACTGGGAAAACACGCTGATAATGTATCCCGCCCTCCAAATACACCTTTAGATTCTTATTACCTGTGTGCTCCTAAGGAGGTCACTGAGTTTATGTCAGGTCAGTTTGTCTCAGGAGAAGCATTTTGTCCTGCTGAGTCTAGTCTAGTCTGTGGGGCAGTAATATATGATGGTAACTTAGAAGCGTCCGGGCCGACCGCATACCTGGGTCCCATTGCTCTCTGCACTGTCTGCTCGAAGCAGAAAGGTCACACACATTGCAGGTCTTGTTGCATGCTGGGAAATTACTCACCAGTATGATTATACAGTATGTATATGACACACAGTTTCATTAAAAACAACCCCAGGGAGTTTAATCATTACAATATTAATTACATGTCTATATTACATTCTTCCTTGCTCACAAGTAGCTAATGTAGCACAGCCTAATGCTTAATAATTTGTGATACATTATTTGATTGACAGCAGGCCATGTCCAGAGTTTAGCATTCCCGATCTCTATATGTCGAGTACAATGTTGATTGCAGTCTGATTAAGGTCCCCGTGCTGGAAACACAGATCATTTAACCCCTTCAAATGTCATGAAGCGGTTGAACCGTACTGTAATAGAAACCGATGCAGAAAAACCTGGCTGCACATCAATGGTAGCAAAAGGTAGGATACTGTTGAAAAAAATACGAAAATATCGACCGGCGCAGGCGGATTAAATGTACCCTCGTCTGCTGATTAAAACCGTGCGTTACGGATGTGAGACGTGATAGTCACATCGCGCGATGCCGTTCGTGATGCGTTTGGCCTGAAGCGCGCTCCGCGCGAGGGGAATCCTGAGATGCTTCTATTTTTAGGCCTGTCTGTTATCATTCCGCCGCGTTAAAGAGGAGCTGCTAACTGTCTGGTAATGATTGTGCGACGGATTCTCATGACATCCTCCAGGAGAAGAGCCTGTTTTCTATTACTGGGGATAGGATGCGGTAAATCACGAGAAAAACAGGAAAGCTTCAGGAAAATGTCATGCGGCTCGAATTCTCTTAACCTTCTGTTCGTTTTCCTTCTCTGCACTCTCTCTTTAAAAAAAAATCTTGGATAAAAATATCCCCTTTGCTCAAATTACACTGAAAGAACAAATTAATTATAATGGGCTTTAAAATGTGCGTCCCTGTCTGTTTTGACTGGCAGGGTTTTTGCTGTAACTCCACAAACAAGAGTTGAAATGCTCTGGGGAGGAATGTCACATCATAGGGTTTAGCCTTTCCCCCCGATGTACGTATATTCCCAGCTAACGTAAAATGCTCTCCAAAGTGCAAGCAGCGTTACACGGGAATGTGATGTTCCAACCCCCTTTCCATCATATAAATAGACAAGAACCATTTAAAGTCTGCACAGTGGTTCAGTACACCATGTACACCACGATTTATGAATTTGAAAGTACTGAAGAAAAGACATGTATAGCCTATATATACATATACTATATATACATGTCTTTCCTTCAGAGAGAGAGAGACATAATAGAAAATTATTTAATTCTTATCCACATTTGAGAATCCTCTGGAATTGAAATCCAGTCTGACAATAACAGTGCTGTGTGTACATAGTGTGAGTGTTTGTTTGGGGTGCCATTTTGGACGGGACAGTTTAATGCAGATGTGGCAGACAGTCCCCAGGCCAGGGGGTCTGCTGTGGGCTGTTGTTTTTTCGGCTCGCGGCTCGTGCTCCTCATCGCCGCTGTTTCCCCACGTTGCCACAACACAGGGAACATGATGAGTATCTCAAAGCTGTGACCTTCAATCTCCCGGTAAGACTTTCCATCCATCCCGCCAAAACACTGTAAAAATCACACACACACACCCACATACACACACACACCCACACACACACACACACCCACATACACACACACACTCACGCACGCACGCGCACACACACACACACACACACTCACGCACGCACGCACACACACACACACACACACACTCACGCACGCACACATGCATATAAACACACACACACACACACACACACTCACGCACGCACACATGCATATAAACACACACACACACACACACTCACGCACGCACACATGCATATAAACACACACACACACACACACACACTCACGCACGCACACATGCATATAAACACACACACACACACACACTCACGCACGCACGCACACATGCATATAAACACACACACACACACACACACACCTGTGCACACACATGCATATAAACACACACACACACCCGCATGCACACACATACACACATATATGTATGCACGCACATGCGTACACACGCACACACACACACACACACACACACACACACCATTCACATTCACAACACCCATTCCCCGGATCGGACAGGGTTGTCATATCCGCATAGACGAGAAGAACTATTATTTCATACGTTTTTTTATTTTATTATTTTATACATGTAGATTTACATATCCCTGTAGGTGCACACTGTTGTTGCCATGGTAATTTCCCCTCTCTCCTCTGTGGAACCCGCCGATTCCACGGGTTCTGCGAGAAGCTGAAAAGCACGGCGCACCTGCGGGAGTCGACCCCCCCCCCCCGAAGATCACGGAGCGGGGCGGAGTCACTGTTGCCTCGGTGACGTACAACAATAGCGTTTTTAAAATGTTTTTCCCCAGTACAATCATAAGCTTTCACAATAACACTTGTAAGAAGTGTGCTGTAGAAAAAACCCAGTATCATAAAGAGCAAATGTGCCTGGGATCATAGATTTCCAGTTATGTCCTATTGAGTGCACACACAATAAAATGTCCAGTGTTCATTCAACTCTAACAGAGTACATATGATCCCAATAGGGGCCTTTATGCACTCTGTCAGAGTTGATTTAACACTGAACATTTTATTGTGCACTGCCCAATTAAGCAGCGCTGCAGAGTATTACTACCAAGCTTTTACTTTAGTCCAGCATGTTTTACAACACAAGGCATCTGTTACGCGGTTTAAATACGGGTTTTAGGAGAATGCCGGTGCCAGACTATTCTAGGAAACCTAATTGAATTAGGGCCTCCTGAAATGTTTGGCGCTGGATTGTTTAATTACGTCACGTAACGGCCAGCGTAATAAACCCCTCCCTGACCTCTTCCAGGGCCGGGGGAGAGGAGAACGCCGAGGCCGAGATGAACAGTGGTCCCAGGGAGCTTTAAAACCCAAATAAATAACCGCTTTACTGTACCCCATCAAAACACGTTCAGCATTTTTTCCACCACGTGAAAACAGCTCGCATGCGCTTTGCCAAGCGGGAGAAATAAGCTGGTGTACTCGGGAAGCTGTGTGGCGCAAAGCGAGCTTTGAAAGAACAGAGTAGGCTCTATTTCTTTTTATTTACATTCTGTGTCTTCTGTCCCATGATCTGCTGTCTGGGCAGCTGCACTGTCTGTTGTTGATATACGATATGATGCTCACGTGATGGCTGCATTCCTGTAACTTAAAAAAAAAAAAAGTTTTTACAATGCCCCAAGATTCTCTGAATCAAGAAAAATGGTCAAATAGATGAAGCTATGAGAAACAAATGATGTCAGTGACGCGTACAAACTAATTGTGTTAATGAAAAGCAGTCACCTCCGCCGTAGGCCACGGAAACAGTCCTTTGATTATAAAGCATTGAAAGCGTATGTAATTCTATGACAATGCATCAATCCTGCTCTGTTTGTGTACGTACAAAGTAATATATACCTGACAGAAAACTGTAGGGTTGAATAAGTTTTGAAACATTTTGTTTGGTTTTTCCAGGGAGGTCAACCAAACCAAAAGTTGGTCAAGGATGATTGATGTTTTAGTACTCTGGTCTCCTCTGACCTGGTGAAACTCCTCATTTGAACACCAGAATATCAGCCGTTGTGATAGGCCGTGTTTTCAACTTCTGTGATAGGCTGTGTTTTCATAGTACCAGAGTATCAGCTGTTGTGATAGGCTGTGTTTTCAAGGTTGTTGGAAAATGGCGGAAGGCGGTGTGTTCTGCTGCTTGAACACTGTTGCATGTGTACAAAAAAGCTACCAAGACATGTCAGGAGGCATGATGACTGAGGCAGCTCGTGGGTTAATTGAAGCGGAATAGCTGCAGGTAATTGTTTAATTGGGGCACGCATGTGGAATGCCAAAACCCGGAATTGGTTGATTGCAGGTCTACAGCGGAGGGAATGGCACATCTGAAAATGGTTGGTAATCAGGAGAGAGGAGAGGGTAGATAAACGGGGCAAAAGGGGTTAGCAGGGGAGAGATGCCTGGAGGGAAAGGACTGGAGTTGCCGTGGCTGGCAGGTGCTTTAGTTTTGGGTGGACGGCTACGTATTGAGTTGGGATGATTTTCCTCGTCTTTATTTTAGATTTTATTTATTTTGGATTGAATGCTTGGAGAAACCCCTGACAGATGACCAAAAGCTGACCAATCTGATGTCTTTGATAACCTAAGAATCAAGCTGAAGACTGACTCCCTGGCCTTCCCTGTGTTTACTGGCTCTAGGATCTGGCCTACAGACTGACAGGTGACTTTCTTTCTTTTCTTTTACAAACCAACGCTAACCCTTCTCTCCCTGAGGTTTGGAGGTCTTGATGCATGCGCCTCAATGGTGGCCCTTATTCAATTCTAACTTGGCCTATCTGCAGCTATAGGGTTTTTCCTTACCACGTGAAACGCCCTTTTTTTTTTAACCTTTTTTTTTGTCTCAAAGATTTAGCCGAACAGCTAAAACTGTAAATTGTACTGGCAGATGTAGTTGTGAAACTCTTATGTCAGGTTGTAGGAGTGTTGCATTGTGTGTGTGTGTGCGTGTGTGTGCGTGCGTGTGTGCGTGCGTGTGTGCGTGCGTGTGTGTGTGTGCGCGTGTGTGCGCGTGTGTGCGCATGTGTGCGCATGTGTGCGCGTGTGTGCGCGTGTGAGTGTGTGTGTGTTGGGTGTCTGAGGGTTGTGGTAGGCCAGTTCCTGTGGCGTGGGCGGGGCAAAGGGAGGAAGTTGCCGTGGCGTGTGGGTGTTGTTTTTGCAGAAAGCTTTTTGCCAAACGCCATTTATAAAAGGTGCCTTTATCATGGTAAGCAAAGCACTTACTGCTTGAGTTCAAGATTAGCAGTTCACATTAGTGCCGTTGTCATGATGCATGCCACAATACCTGCAAAATAAACGGGAAGCAGGGGGTATTTCACAAAGCAGGATTACTGAGTTAGCTGGATAACTGCACTGAGTAAGAGAAGCAGGATTACTGAGTTAGCTGGATAACTGCACTGAGTAAGACAAGCAGGATTACTGAGTTAGCTGGATAACTGCACTGAGTAAGAGAAGCAGGATTACTGAGTTAGCTGGATAACTGCACTGAGTAAGAGAAGCAGGATTACTGAGTTAGCTGGATAAATGCACTGAGTAAGAGAAGCAGGATTACTGAGTTAGCTGGATAAATGCTCTGTGTAAAACCTGAAACCCTCCCGAACATGGACTAAAGTATAAAGACCTGTTCCGGGTTTTACTCAGTACTGTTATCCAGCTAACTCGGCAATCCTGCTTCTCTTACTCAGTACTGTTATCCAGCTAACTCGGCAATCCTGCTTCTCTTACTCAGTACTGTTATCCAGCTAACTCGGCAATCCTGCTTCTCTTACTCAGTACTGTTATCCAGCTAACTCGGCAATCCAGATTCATAGTATACCCCCCAGGTTTAATATAAAAAAAAATATATATTAGCCTGAACACAGGAATCACCAGTAATTTTACTATGAAGACAATTCTTCATTTTTTACACACGTTTGCACGTTTGAAAGGTGACCCAACGTTTTGGCCAGCGATCATGACTATGGTCACCATGTAGCAGAATTGACGCGGAACGGCAGGGGCAGCCGCCTTCCTCTGTGTTTATAGATCTCTGCGCTGCGACCTTTCTTAAGCTCCGCGCCCAAATTAAAGAGACGGCGTGAGGAGGAAATGGAACAATTGGAAGTAGCACCCCGCCGTGCTACACCCACACGGTCTCCTCACAAAGACTTATCTCAACAGCAGCCTGTCTGCAGAGCGCTTCTTCTGAAACCTGCAATCAGTCGCCGTCGATTCTCCTTTATCCTTTACGTAACTGTTACTCAGTGTTATTGTTGCGCGGTAAACTTGAGACGCGTGTTTAAATGCGCACCTGTTCACCTGGTCAATTCAAGTCACTGCATCACAGGTGGATTCTTTGACTGGCGGGAATCTGAGCGGAGGCGGTGCCCGCATCGCGGCTGAAGATGCATTTTATTATTTTTTTGTACAAGTTTTTGTGCCGCTGGCTTCGTGTGAAAGGACTGTGATCTGGCGGTGAGTGAAAATTTTAAAACTTATTGGAATTATGTTCATGTGTAAATGCATGCCTTCAGTGTCAGTTATTGATTTTTGGGGTTTTAAATGATATGACCGCCGATCTTGGTCTATGAATGAAAGCGTTATGGTCATCCCTCTCTGGAAAGCAATATCGTTCCAATAATCAAACTGCAGATAGTTGTTGGCCAAACGCATTACCACTGTCTGAAGGCATGAGGAAACCATTATTACCTTGCTTGATCAAACTCATGAAATTTCACTATTGAAAATGTACGAGTTGAAGGTGTAAACTTCCCTGGTGATGTCTGTTGCTAAAGCAACTTTTTTTTGGGGAGACCCACGGAGCTGGTGATTTATTTGGGGGAAGGGAGCATCCTGCAGCCTTCTGATCCCTGTGGATACCCCCAATCCCAAATTAAACTGCAGGTGGTCACAGGGATTTGTAGGAGATGTGAGGCCTTTGTGTAGCTGTGAGTTGGCTGGTGTGGAACGGACGGTTATATGTGAATAAAGGTGACCTTTTCTGACAGAAGATAATGGCAGAGTCATGTAGGCTCCACAGGTACTGAAGAAAGACCAGCAGCCGATATAAATAGAACATGGTTAGCATTATTGTTATTACTGCCCAGCCGAGAGGCAGGGGTGGTGGGGTACTACGGACAGCAGAAAGCCTGATAGAGCACAGGGCCCACACTGAGATGCAATTAATTTCCTTGAGCACATGCACCTAGTTTACAAGGCACCATTTTAATCTCTTGTCTAAAAAAAATTCAAAATAAAATCACGTATTAGCTCACATGCAAATATTAATTTCTTACCTCACACAACCGTTCATAAAGGATTTCATAAGGAATGTTTGATGGCTAATTCAAGAATTAAATCATATGAACCATTGCCAGCTTGTGAGGGAGCGGAACATTACCTTTAAACAGGTCATTGTTCTCAACCTCTTTCCATTTGTCTTGATTAACAATAAAGCAGTTAATTAGCCAAACACCCAGGCCCAAAACGTACAGCTAATTCTTCTCAATTATGCTTTTAAGGCTAGTGGAATCACATGCGTATATGTTCACATGTTATTTGTGGAGAAATTAACTTTTTTATTTTTTATTTACTAATTTAACTTTTTTTTTTTTACTCTATTTCCTTTGAAAATAAGAATTCACAATACCTAGGTCTACATTAAAAAATAAATCTTGTTGTCATGTATATTTTTCCTTAAAAACATGCTTTTGAATGAATGAAAACTTTCCAGTCATCTCTGAGTTATCACATGCGTGTTCTTTGGCAAATGTGACTCACTAAGGGAGATTTTTCAAAAGCCTCTTAATGGAAAAACATCACCAGATCGAGTGCACACACCATTAAATATATAATTTTAAAATCCTTTTTCTGGCCAGAAGAGCATAGACTGTATTTCTTTTTTTTGTTTTGACATCATCTGTTTTGGGTCAGAGTCTGGAGCTACTCGGAATTATAGCCTATCAGGCGACTCACTTATCCATTGGTCTGAGAGGGGGGTAGTGTTGTAAGTTGATTGGCTGCCCTTTCCCCCCCCAGAATGCCGCTCTGAATGAGGGGTTTTTGGCAGCATTAATTGCTCTGGTCCTTGGGCGAGCTACAATGGGCCTGATTATTAAATAGTTTCTGTCTGACACCCAGGGGTCTGAGTATCTCTTCATTTTTTTTGTGTGTGTGAATCTCAACTGAAGAGGCTTCTCCACCTCTTATTAATAAGCCATATTGTTTTGCACTGTGACAGACCCACAGTGCCTTTCTGCTACAGTAGGTGAAGGCTCGGCTCATTTATGCTTTTGGCTTGCTAAAAACAAAAGCCGTGCACAGCATAAGATATGCTTTTGAGTGAGATCAGAGCCCGTGCTCCAGAGTAGTACTAAAGCGGGTCCATTAAGTGCCAAACCAGAATATTATTGCAGCACATTAATTAATTAAACATGTTATTTGAATACGTGAGATATCCTGACCTAAATTAATTTGTTACCATGTCTGTACATAGGGCTTTCTGTCTGTATGACCCAGACGGAAAGATACGTGACTTCCGTGTTGCACAAGAGGCAAATAGAGGATGCGTTGAAACTCCAGACGGGATTAAATCGTAGCTGTAATCCACTCCACGGATGGAGATTGCCGAAAGCGCCAGTCTGTGACAACGGCTCCGATGAGGCATCTTGTTTGTCAGGGGTTGTGATCCGTGACAGGACCAGTGGAAACGGGTCAAAGAATTTAATCTGGAGTTTTTAATCTGACGAATGTTGTTCACAGGAGTGTTTGGGGGTCATTTGCTCCAGTTCATGCCCTTGCGGATGACATGCCTTTATAGCGGCTGCTGTAAGTGCCACTCCCTCAAAAGTATGTAAAGTATTGTTATTGCTTTACCATTGGTCTTTTGGCTAATATTGGCAGATCCTCAATCTCATGTCCTGCTTGTTTTAGGATATATTGTTAGTTAGAATTATTTATCGATGGTTATATATACATTTCATCTTAAAGGTGTGTCAGTTTTAATGTACGACATTAATCATTGGAATCATTTGCCTGGAGTTTGCGTATGGAAACCGATTCTCCGGTATTTTAGGGGGCACAATTGGAGTGGGGGAGGGGGGGGGGGGGGTGCCAACACTTCTAAAACAAAACATAAGGCTCATGATTCATCGCTAGAATGTAAAAAAAGAGCTGATGAATCATACCCTTGAAGAATTTCCCCAGCACTGTTGAGTCTTAATCCCGCCTCCCCTCCCCAGCAAAAACAGTTGGGGTTCCCAAACACTTGGGGCTTCCCTACAATTAAATGCATCATATAGTGAAATATGACTGCTGGCGTTTGCAGGGAAGCAGAAAGTAGTTTTGAGTTGTCAAGAATCTGCAATGAGACAAAGTTTGAGAAATGTGGCAAATATTTTTGAATGGGGATAGAGGGGTAAAATTGTGAAAATAGATTTTTGTTTGTCTCAGCACTGACCATATTGACTGTTGTTGGGTGTAATCGGGGATAAGGGGTGGATACTGCGTACGATTACGATTTAAAAATCCCCTGTGCATTTACATAGCTGCATGTAAATTATCATTAATTTGACAGTTGGATGTTCAAATGTTCTGTGAGAAACCAATGCTTGAGATCGGTGATTAATAATCAGATTTGGCTTAAGCACAGAGGTGAGCGCAGGTTTTACATGCCTTGTGGGAGAAATTGAAGCTGGAAGGTGCATGTCTCGGGGCCACCGCTGCATGTCTCGGGGCCACCGCTGCATGTCTCGGGGCCACCGCTGCATGTCTCGGGGCCACCGCTGCATGTCTCGGGGCCACCGCTGCATGTCTCGGGGCCACCGCTGGTCCGACACAAGCCAGATGACTCTCTAAATCTGAGATAAATGACTGAATGCTGTCCAAGGTTACTCATATGTGTAAAAAAAACTGGTTTCTATATGTCTTAGAACTAATTTTAGCATACAGAAACCTATGTGAGTCTGATTTTTGGGAAAATACACATCGTTTTGTGATGACGAAAAACCAAAGAAAAAAAAAAACAACCCAAAACAGGAGCTTAAACAATATCCGTCAGCCATTCCGGCTCGGAAGCATAAAGAAACTCGGATGAGGTTGTTTCTCATTTTGCTTCAGGGGAATAACTACCGTTTACTGGCTGAAGAACATTTTTATCCAGATAAAAACAGAGACAGTCATTCTCTCCCTTACTCATGCATTTTGTGAAGTTTGTGTTTTAATGGAAAATAAAAATCAGCAAGTGGATTTGGCAGAGAGGAGGAACAACCCAAGTGTAGCCAGTGGTGGGGCAACCGAGCCAGTGATGGAGCTCGCCTGGTCTGTGGCCTGCACTGGGGCTTTATTCTAATCTAATTTTGCACATTCCCTTCCCTTGCTCTCTTCCCTCGTGAGCTCTTTTGTGGCGAGATTTGTGACGTGCAACAAGTGAACGTAACAGGTGCTCTGCAAGGGAGGATAGACGAGAAACTAACCAAATTGGAGCTGAACGGCCCTCGCAACCGATATAGGAAGTGCTACCCCATAGAGCTGAAATGTGACCGCCCACTCTTTCCGTCTGGAGCATTGCATTGTGGGATTCCTTTCTTGCTGAAAGCTTTCATTTTATGCCCTTGGTGGAAGGGAGGATAAATGAGGGAGCGAGGGAATATAATTACTCCCTCCCCTTAAATTGGAACTGAACCCCACTTGGAGTGGCTGCCATATTCCATCCGGGCATTTTGGGGATTCTCCCCCTTGAGGCAGGGAAAGGGAATGATGGGAAGAAAGCATAAAATTCGGATCCAAATGCCTGGAACATGGCCACAGATGGAGCCCAATGTCAGGGGATGCTGGGAGTTGGAGTCCCAGCTTCTCTCCAGACATTTTTTTTTTTCCACCCTGGTGAGCCTGGTGTGGCACCCACAGTGACCGGATAGAACCTGTAATGTTCTACGGTGCCCGCTTCTGCCCCTAGCAGAATTTGACTTTTATTTCTCTGTACAGTGTCCTCTGTTCTCTGTCCTCTACCCAATTTGCTCCTTTGGTGAAATTCTTTGTTGCCTTTAAGGGACAGATAGGAAATTTTCTACTTTTTCCTCCGTTAAGCAATCGGCTAGCTGGTTAGCTAATTGGACTCACTGCTGAGCGAGCTGTTACAAGCCAGCAGTGACAGCCGTCATTATAGCCTTGACGTGTCTGTGTCCTTCTGTTTTTTGTTTCTCTGTACAGCTTCTTTGTGACCGTTCTCTGTGAAAAGCGCTATACAAATAAAATAGATTTAGCGCCAGCCAGGCATGAACTGAGGTTCCGACAGATCGCTCGCTAATCCCGACTCCGCGGGACTGGCGGGAAGCCATTCCGCCCCCGGATTATCCTCCGCTAATTAACGGGAAGCATGTTCTCCCCGAGCTCTGTGGCCGTGCTCTTATCGAGGATCTCTGTCCCGTTTGAGCTTGTCTTACATGCGCAGCATAGCAGGAAGCATGATGATCTTCTGCTAGAGAGAGAGAGAGGCTTGTCTTACATGCGCAGCATAGCAGGAAGCATGATGATCTTCTGCTAGAGAGAGGGAGAGAGGGAGAGAGAGAGAGAGGCTTGTCTTACATGCGCAGCATAGCAGGAAGCATGATGATCTTCTGCTAGAGAGAGAGAGAGAGCGAGAGAGAGAGAGAGAGAGGGAGAGACAAAGGTCACATGGTCAGATTTTGAACCGCCAACCTTGCAGTTTACAATCACTCTGTGGATAGCGCACTGCACGCTCCGCCACCAAGACATTGGAAAGGGTGGCGCTCACAACCTGCCTTACATTAATTTAAATTAATCCGCTCGGCAGAAGGAGTCAACAGAGATGTTTTGATTATTTATTTTTTTTCCAGTCGGCATCTTAATGCGCTTATACAAAGGCTCTCGGCGCCAGGTTGTGGTCAGAACCTGTCACCATGACGATATAGAGCACAAACGGTCCCTCGTCTCTTCCTGGGTGCATCTGTGCGGAGCTTATGAGGAGGTATCGCGTGAGACCCGGGCCTTCGGTCAGCTGCTAATGCTACAAGCCGCTCTCTCTTTAGGAGTGCGCCAGTGCGGAACCAGAGCGCTACGTCATGTGATTGTGGTTCCGCGCAGGTGGTGATGTGCCGTCACAAGCAGAACCAGAGTCATTGCCGTAACCTTGAATGGAGCTGAATTTTATCCTGTCTGTTACTTGGCAATGAAAGACCATTATCCAAAAAGCCTCTATCCTATTTATTTGCAAAAGAAAGGGAGAGAGAGAAAGAGAAAGAAAGGATAACATAACATTATATAACATCATATAAGCCCAGCCTAGAATAAGTTCCATGTTTGGTGAGCTTCTGGGGGAGAAAAAAACATCTTACCTGGAAATCTAAAGTCGGAAGTGGATTGAAGGTCTTGGGTGCATTCCCGGGATATGCAAGCATATATACAATATACATTTTTGGGGCTATCTTTTTTTTTTCTTCCCATTTTCTCCCAATTTGGTAGCCAATTAAACCCCTATTCTAATTCAATTTACCCCCGTGTAGCAACCGCTTGAGAATCGCTGCTACAACCCCATCTGCCGGAGGTAGGAAGGAGGGCGCCACGTCCTCTTCAGGGCGTGATTCCTCGTGCTCCTGAACGTGCTCCTCAACTCGCCCAGGGGCTGTTCTGTGCGCAGCGATTCTCTCTGAGCCCCTCCCCCCACCCGGGAGCGGCTGCCGATTGCCGCTCCCTCGAGGCACCGGCCATGCTCGGATCTGGCAGGACCGGGGATCGAACCCCCGATCCTCGGGGCGCAACCGCACAGTCTGCGCCTTAGCCCCCTGAACCACCACAGTGCTTTTTGGGGCTTTATCTTTATTGGACATAATGTATAATAACTTACCTCCCTTGGCAAATGGCCTTCTCTCATTTGTATTCAACAGCATTGTTTAGTGGCTTATGGACAGTTTAAGAACGAAAAATTATTAAGAATAAAGTTCCAGGTAACATTCAAGAGTAACGTACATATATACTGTATATACACTCATTACAGGATCATCTGTTCAGCAAAGGTGTCTACATGTTTACATTGTAATTTAAGGACTTGGTACTGAAGACGGTTCTATGCTGTGTTTTATACTGTGTTATTATATATAGGATGTGTAATCGGCTTTTGTTGTGCTGCGATGTTGTGCTGCGATGTTGTGCATTAAATTTTCAACCCCCCCATTCTCTGCCCCTGTCCCTGAGGCTGGACATCTATCTATCACCTGCTCCCCATGGTCTCATAGGTACTTTTGAGTTCATAAAAGCGTGGAAAATCTATTAGGAGCTTTTCTGTTGGGTGGGGGCTAGCTCAGGAGAAGATCTATAACGGGATGCAACCTGCTGCTCTCTCTAACTGCTGACGCCATCGCCCTTACCTCATCGAATTTGAGCACTGGCCAAAATTTCTTCCCAAAGTTCTCATGTAGACGGTGCATCTTGGGATATCATCCATCAAAGCAGGGAGCAGGGAGAAGGTTGTACAGCCAGTACCGAAGCCTCACGCGGAGACAGTTTCCAGCGTGCATTCCGGCTTTTATTATAGCACAAACGTCAGCGGCACTAAAATGCCTTCCAAATACATGTTACATGAACATTTCTGACGAAGATGTTCAACATAATTGTAATTTGTATTGGGAAATGTATTAAACAATATATAAATACATTTCTAAATATGCCTGTTAATGCTACATTGGTTTTAGTGGAATATATCTGAATGTTACCAACAGAATTTAATATTAAGTAAAATTTACAGTGAAAAATTTACATGAATCGGAAAATATATGTGGACTGCCTCCATATATTCAAATATATTCAATGTGTTGCAGTATCATTCAATATGTTTTTTTTGCTTTAGGGATATTCCTTTTCAGACTATGCTTTCTATGGTATTCATAACGTTTCAGAAAAGACCCGCAAGCTTTCCTGTGTCTGTGTGATGGCTTTCTTTTCAAAGGCTGCTGTACAAACATCACACCCTGACTGTTGCACAAGGGCTCTGGAAGTTCTACCTATGAATTTTCTTCTTCATTTACAATTGAGTGTTTTATATCAGATAGACCATCATGTTGAGTGTGAGTTATCCATGAATATTACATGTCTGCTAAGATTCTTGAGTCCCCCCCCCCCGCTGCATTTACAAAGTGACTGAGTGTTTACTGAGCGTTAGAGTGTCATGTAGCGGGTGATTTATCCGTCAGTCAGGACGTGTGCGAGCAAAGCGGCTATTCTCCATCTCTGCTGCTATGGTCCTGGGAGATTAGCGTTGCCATGGATACCAGGGGCTGCCCGTGTCACGTCATCTGCCCAGGCCGTCAGTTTGGACACCAAAAAAAAAAAGAAGGTAGATAGCGTTTCCTCGCCTGCTCCCCGGCGTTTATACCCACTGCGCCCCGGCCAAAGCTTCGTTGCGGCAGGGATATTTTGGAAAACTGTCTGTCTTTCTGTTGTCTTTCTCCTCAGATTAACGGTATTGTAAATCACTTAAATGGGAAAGATTAAAATACAAATGGCTTTGGGGGCAAATTTCCCCTTGATTTTTTTTCTTTAATTAGTAATCAAATCGCCCATAATGAGCGTGGAACGATGCTAATGGCATTATGAGCATATTTATGGGATGTTAGGAGCAGCACACGGTGGAGCAGCTGGAACATGTCTCTAATTGTGAGGCTAAATGCAAGGAAATGCCTGTAGGATGTTGGAAACGTGTGTCATGTTTATTTGGTTATCATTAAATTAGAGATTAACTATCTAATCATCCATCTGACATACTTGTACCTTAATAGGACCAAGGAACAAAATGGATTCTATATATAGGGACTGAAGTTCCCAAACGGGAAAATAAAAGTTATTCTATATATTTTCTCACTGACTAAATCCAGCGGAGGCAATTTGAACACATTTTCGCATATACAGTCGATGTTTTCGACCAGCAATGGTTCATTTCCACCAATGGGGGACGGAAAAAAACGGTTGAATACACACCTTTTTTCATTTAACTGATAAAATTATCTTGATGTATACACCTCTGTTTCAGCCTATTGGCTCAAATAGAACACAGTCCACTTGCAATCATTCTCAGAAAAAAAATAAAAAAAGTCTCAGACATGCCTACAAAGGTACAAACGCTCTTCACTGGGGTGGTGCCCTATAGGTACACAAATTTGTACCCCAAGCATTCATTTGTACCTTTTTTGCTTGTAAAAAGTACTCATTAGTACCCAAATAGAAAATTATTGTACATTTGGGAAATTGTTCCTTAAAGAACAAAAATGTACCACCACTGTACCTTGATGGTGTTGGGGGGAAAAAACACAGCAAGTGTGTAGAACGGCTCTCACAAGAACCTAAAGTCCCGTGGAAAACAAAATACGGATCTATGGTCCAGACTCGTGTGGGTGTCGTGTCTCACCAGTGGCTTTCACCTTGAATATCAATAACCAGTAATGTAGGAATTTGAAATTCAACCATTCCTGTCATTTAAACTCAGTCACTGAGATCAAATCTGTCCATAGGCCAAATTCTGTCTTTCTTGCTCAATTCAACCACACTATCCATTGCAAACAACATGTAATGATATGTCTAACATTAAAAGATCTACTGCTAGGTGAAAATTCCTCACTAATGGTGGAGGAAAGCCACCCCATACCACTAAACTGGATCTGAACCTGTATTTGATAGTTTTTTGTTAAGAATTAAGAATGTTTTATGGACTACAGATGGGTGACCTTTATGAGATTAATAAGTGTGTATTAACTTACTGATCACATACAGTATTAGCATGACCCATCTGCTGCTAATTCCATTCTACAAGAGCAGCTTTAATAATAAAGATCCTTGGTCCTCCAGTTTTGAATATGAAAACAATTAATATTTTATAATATTTCTTTTCAAAGGCTGCTGACTTAGAATAAAGCGCACTGAAGTCAAAAAAGGAGATGACACTGCTTCACTTTTTACCCTTTACAACCTGAACCAGGCTGTAAAATGATGTTCCAATGGCCCTAAGAATTAATACACCTCTCCACCAGGGGGCATCATTTGACATCACCTTTCTAGTTTCTACCTGTTCACGGAGCTGCTGGATGTGAGCTGCAGGTGGAAAGGGCGTTTGGGGGAGGGATGAGATTAAATGCTGTGGACTACAGAAAGAATGCATGATGGGAGATGAAACAAAGACGGAGATGCAAGATGGAAGTCAAGCAGAAGTGGACCCGGAGGTACCGATCTGCAGGACATGGGAGGAGAGAGCCTTGTTTCCATGGTGAGGAGCAGCATCGCAACATGGGCTACAGAGGAGCCTCCACCGCTCACACAGGAAATTGCGCCTATGACCCCCCCCAAACCCCACCCCCCATTCCAAAGCTCCGCCCCTCTATCCCCCCCCCCCCCCCCCGCCACACAGGGGCCCTCTCAATAAACAACTCCATCAATCCCTTCATGCAAATACACACCCCCCCAAAATGCAATAATTATGCAGAGAGGCTCCTGACATCTGAACAAACAGGATGGCCGTGGGTCGACGGGGGCCGAGAAATTTGTGCCGTGGGTAGACGGAGCAGTAAAAACGGCCGCCGCCATGGAAAAAAGCAATCATACAGCGCGGCTCGTTCATACGGCGCGGCCCGTAATCTCCAAACGTACGTTTGTATAGCGTAGCTAAACACTCATTAATCGCCAAAAGGTGGAAGATCTTCAAGGTAATGTGTACTTGGTAATATTGCTTTTGAAGTATGCTGTCCTGTCTCGAAAGAGTCCTAAACAGAGGCCAATATGTGACGATCGTTCCTGGAGCGACCTGGAATTATCACTGGAAAATTAAACGGGAAGGATATTTGCCCAAGGAATTGTGGGTCGTTAAGCGTCCCCGTATGGAGAACAGCAGTGTGATGGCGGTATTGATAGATTAGGGGGGGGGGGGGGGTCAGAGAGTTCATGGCTCTTAGACGTGATGGGACCCGTGCTTGTGTCGTGACCGTCCCCACAGTGTCGAATCACGACTGTCCCAAGGTCTCGCGCTTTTCAATTTTTTAAATCACACTTTGAATTTTTAAATTAAAAATTTAATTATTAAAACTCGGTCCTGAATTATTAAAATCACAGAGGAGAGGAAGGCCACATATTTTTAATAAAGATTAATATTAAAATGCACATATAATTACACTGAGTCTGGTGGGAGAATCTTCTGGAAAATGTGCAACATTAACATCTTTATTACTGCTATGCAAATCAAGATGGGAAAATTGGAACCTTTGACTCATGTTTTTAAAAAAAGAAAAATCAATTTGTTTTCAATAAAATGTGGACGTGTTTGTGTAAAGAAAGAGTGGATACAACATTGAGTCCCTTCAACATGTATCAGTTATTTAATTTCACCTCCAGATGTGGTCATTATGTGCAAACATAAAACAGATTGACAATTCTTCATGTGACACATTAGCTGTCAAAACATTCTTGTCCCTTGTGGAGAAACGACAACATTAAACTTTCCATACAGTACACTGCCTGTCTTTCTATGAAGTTTATTACAAAATAAAATAATTTTTATTCAGTGATATTTCTCCACAGACGGCTGTTTCTGCTTTTGTTTCTTTCTGGAGACAGAGAAAGGAAAACGGTATTCATTTGAGTTTGAATGGAGAGGAATTACAAATCTCTTTTTAATGAACTCTGAATAACTGCATGAAGCTTTTTCATATTTTGCTCAGAAATGTACTGTCCCTGAACAAATTTAAAAAGTCAGTTTCTATTGAATTAAATTTTTTCATTTAGAATTAGGAGAAATGAAGTTTAAAAAAAACATGAACACAAGAACAATCTATAGTTTTTCCTCAGATTCCAGGATCTTATCATAAGCTCTATAAGGTAGATATATATGGTAATTGTGATTTACTTTATGAATTTTTTTTCACATTATGCAGACAGATAGAGAACAGAGAGGGTTACAGAGAGTGATGGGATCACAGTATAAAAAGTAGAAGGTGGGATTGTGCCACACATTTGTGAAACATTTACTTCTGCACCAAAAGGTCTTTGTTTAGTTTTTTGGAGACAAAATAAGAAAGAAATTGGGTATAGTAATTCAATTTGGTATCACATTGCTTTCCCTTTTCATTTTAGGGAATAATGTATTGCAGCCCTTGATTCCATTATTATGTTTGACATAATAGTTATATTATATTACAATTGGTTTGTAGATATAGATCTAGTCACCAGCTAAATGGGAAACGTGAAACGGACAAACAGCAGGAGTATGTTGGCATTATTAAAAGGAGGTGAATGTTTTAAAACCGAGCATATTCTTGCGCTGGCGACGGCACTAAAGGAAATGTAGAAGCGAAAGAATGAGGTGTGAATGTGCGCTATCTTCCGCAAACAATGTGCGCTATCTTCCGCAAACAATGTGCGCTATCTTCCGCAAGTACCTTCACAATGTGTGCAGCCGTTTCTTGCCTGGCCTTGTGGTTGGTAGCTATCAGTTCTCTCTCTTTTTTTTTTTGGTGGGATATTTGAAGAAGTTCACAGTTTCTGACAAAATATTTAACACCATCCATCTGCACTGTTGTTTATTTTCCGGTTATGCCTGAATGATGGCCTACGTTGTGCAACTGTGTTTTTAACACTGTGTGCGGTCTTGCAGATGTGCTAGACAGCTCACAGACAGCTCACCGGCAGTTCACAGACGAAAAATTAAAGAGGGACTGATATTAAGCAATCTTCCAAACGCAAGAAGGTGAATAGGAGTTTTCTAGTGAAGTCGAAACAGCGAAGGTGCAGGGGTGCAGTTGGAGACGACAGCGAAGGTGCAGGGGTGCAGTTGGAGATGACAGCGAAGGTGCAGGGGTGCAGTTGGAGAGGCTTGTGCATGGTCGAAACGGTGAAGGTGCAGGGGTGCAGTTGGAGAGGCTTGTGCATGGTCGAAACGGCGAAGGTGCAGGGGTGCAGTTGGAGAGGCTTGTGCGTGCACATGTGGGTGTCATCAAAGCTTGCTTCGGCACGTGTGCGACTGCGTCAGTACACGGCATCCGAGGTGTCACCTTATGCAAGACTGCAAGCAGGAAGCGTTTCCCCTGTGCGACCTGTTACGTTAGAGCGCGTTCCATGGAACTCGCGTCTCAGACATCTTTTCATTCTCATGCACAGTGTATTATTTATATATAGATTATATACAGTATATTAGTCCAAGTAGGCTACAGCATTTTAATTTGATTGGAGACATGCAAATCAATGTTGACCTGTGTACATTATGTATTATTCTATTAGTGATTCTTGTAAGCAGAGGGCATAAAAACATAATTACATAGCTACATTAAATGCATTGCTTGCATGCAATATTTTTCCGTCATGTGTTTTACTGGTGATGGCAAAGCTGGTTGGTTCCTGGAATGGTGCACTTCTGTAGATGAATCGATGGTATACATTTATTTTCCATCAGATATGGAACACAGAGACATAACTGTCTTGTGTGGAATTGTACAACCTCGAGACTGTGTCGTGCCAGCTAATCACTCCTGAGATCCGATAGAACTTTTTGTTTTTAAGTGTTCAAAAAAAAAAATTATTCGCATAATACCAAGTGTCGTGGATGACAAAAAAATGTGGCAGTGAAAATATTTTTCAAAAATATTAATTTATATTTTATTTAGTAGTGTAGGTTTCAGCATAGTAGAATATACAGATCCTTTCCAAAAAATTTGAATATCATGGAAAAGTTTTTTTTTTTCCATAATTCCATTCAAAAAGTGAAACTTTCATAGATTATAGATTCATTACACACAAAGTGAAATATTTCTAGCCTTTAGAGAATGAGTGGAGTGGCTTGACTCGAGGAATCCGACAGTTGTAGCCCATGTCCCGGATACGTCTGTACGTGGTGGTTTTTGAAGCACTGACTCCAGCCTCAGTCCACTCCCTCTGCATCTCCGCCAAATTTTGGAATCGTCTTTGCTTGACAATCCGCTGAAGCCTACGGTTATCTCTTTTGCTTGTGCACCTTCTCCTGCCACATTTTTCCCTTCCACTAAACTTTCTATTGATATGCTTGGACACTGCACTCTGTGAACAGCCAGCCTCCTTAGCGATGACCTTTTGTGGCTTACCCATCTTCTGGAGGGTGTCAATGATGGTCTTCTGGCCAATTGTCAAGTCTGCAGTCTTCCCCATACTGAACCAAACTGAGATAAACTTTGCAGGTGTTTTGAGTAAATTAGATGATAGTGTGACACTCAGTCTAAAACATTCATTCTCTGAAATAACTGAAGTAAATGCTGATTTTCGACACACTATTCTAATTTCTTGAAATACTGTTTTGGGGGTTTTCTGGAGCTGTAAGCCAAAATTATGAAAAATGAAACTAATAAAGGCTAGAAATATTTCACTTTGTGTGTAATGAATCTATAATCTATGAAAGTTTCACTTTTTGAATGGAATTATGGAAAAAAAACAACTTTTCCATGATATTCTAATTTTTTGGAAAGGATCTGTATGTTCCTTCTTGAGATTAAGACCAGAGAATTGTGTCCCCTACAGGGGACACAAATTAATTCCCGGGTTTTAGGAGGTTATATGACAGACCATCCTAGTCCCTCCTCCTCTTGATTCACCTCCTCCCTTAGCTCCTGCAGTGGGCCTCCTGCTCAGTGGGCAACACTCAGACCTCCTTATGAATCGATTTTTATGAATCTGCAAGCTGTGTTTCTTACCCGGAGCCTTGTGTATTAAATCAGACAATGGTGAAGAATCCAGGAACCATAGATACCAATCAATGACACGTCTCTCTAGAAACAATCTACAATGCATGTTGAACCGCACAGCGTTTTGGGGCTAAAAGGCTAATTTAGCCCCATACATGCAGCGTTTTGGGGCTAAAAGGCTAATTTAGCCCCATACATGCAGCGTTATGGGGCTAAAAGGCTAATTTAGCCCCTTACATTTCAATGGGATTATACCTTACCTCTTCTTTATCATATTTGTTTCTTACTGAAATGATCACGTCCATTAACGTCGAAACTTGGTTGAAGTTTGTAATTGTGCAATAATGCAAAACAGCATATTAATCAGTTACTGATATTGGGCCGGAATTGCTGGTTAAAAAAAAAAAAGTAATGTTCTCTTGACATCCAGCCTGTGTAGCTTGTTTGATTGTAAATGGTTGTAAACATTTAAAAACTACTCAGGCTATAGCTACAGTATGAAATGGGAGCCTGTTTATCAATGAGGATAGAGCAGGCGTGGGCAATTCCAGTCCTGGAGGGCCGGTGTGTATGCAGGTTTTTGTTCCCACCAATTACCCCAGCTAAATGAGCCAATTGGCTGTTTACACCAACACTGGTAGATTAGATCACTTTAAAATGTTTCATATAGAGACACTGTCGGCTGTCATTCATGTGCTTATTAAGAATAGCTAAAATGTCAGATGGCGTAAATATTACGGCTAATTAGGTAATTAAGGCCAGAAGTTGGCATGAAAACCAGAAACGGATCCGGCCCTCTGGTCTAGAGTAATGCAAGTAACCACTCCAATAAATGACTCAAATGAAAATGAGTGTATGGTGAATTCACTTTTAAAGTTATTAGCATTTCAGAGGCCCAGACGGCACGTGTTTCTTAAGGGTTTTATTTTTGAGGTTCTGCTGGACAGCTCAAACGACGCCGGGGATCCTCAGACGACCTGTCCTCCTTCCAGCATCTTATTGAGACATTTTTGGGGTGCACTCCCTCCACGCGGGTCCCCCGCCTGGCCAGACGAGCTGTCGGGGAACCCCCCGCCAACCCGCCATGTGCCGCCGAGATTAAGACCTTCTGTCCACGCGCCGCCCTCAACACCTTCGCCCTCCTTTCCCAGAAGCCCCTCTGTCAGTGCGAGCTGCACTGGCGTAGGCGTGCGATGCTCTTCAGGTGGCTGTGTTCCACCTTGGCCTACACATGTATCTTGGCTGAACCACCACACCCAATTGTGAATGTTTATTTTTGACAGTCAACTTGTTTACTGTTTGGTCCGCCCCGTTCCGCCGTCAGCGATAGCTGAGGCTGTATCGGCGGGGCTGTTTCTGAGAAGGTTGAGGCCTGCGGAGAGAGGGGGAGGGGGGGGGGGGCGGGGGTGTGCGATGACCAAAGCCCCCAGGCAGGGGGTACGGATCAGTGACGGGTGGCCTTCCATTTCCGCCACTTCCCTCGGAGGACCGATGTAAAAATAGAAGTTCAAGTCCCCCCCTCCCACCCCTCCCTCCTCCCATCACAGTGACAGGTCACCAGTCTGCAGCACTTCCTCTGTGGGACTCCACTTCCTGTCTCTCCCGCTCCAATGCTCTCTGGAACGGACCCGAAAAAGGGACCCTGTCATTTCCTCGCTTCTCTGTGCGGCCGGGGGGGGGTAGAGAGAGAGAGAGCGAGAGAGCGAGAGAGAGAGAGCGAGAGAGCGAGAGAGAGAGAGCGAGAGAGCGAGAGAGCGAGAGAGCGAGAGAGCGAGAGAGAGAGAGAGAGAGAGAGAGAGAGAGAGAAAGGTGCTGTTGAGGAGGCAGGAGGATAAAATCCAAGAGAGGGAGGAGAGAGGAAGATGGATACGCCCAAAATTTGTAAATTTGTGTGTGTGTGTGTGGAGTGGTGTGTGTGTGTGTGTGTGTGTGGAGTGGTGTGTGTGTGTGTGTGTGTGTGTGTGGTGTGAACAGACAGAGAGAAATGCAGATCAAAACCCAAAAGAGGGAGAGAAATACTGAGTGATACTGAGTGATGGTGAGTTGTGAAACGTCCTGAATGGAGGAAGGGGGTTTAAAATGTCGCAGATGTTTGGAGGGAGGCCAACACGAGAACGTGAGAGGAATCGAAACCATCCGCCAACCTCGTGGCCTTCGGCCGACCAACCTCGCCCACATCCCCCTGCTGTTGGGGGGGGGAATCCCGGAGAGCCGAGACCATAATGGATGTGGTGAACAGCAGGGGTCCGTGAGATGTTAGGTTGGGTTACGGTTCTGTTGCAGACTACTGCAATGTCAGAGATTTGCCGTTGCGATGCCCTGTCCTAAAACAGTTTAGCGAAAACGCATCTTGTGAAGGTGGACACTTGAAGTGGTCCGATTTTAGGAAATCAAACTCTCCTGCTTTTCTGTTCAGAATTGTGAGTTCCCGGAGCACCCATATCGCGTCTAAATATAACACTCTCAGGACGCGGGGTTGAGTAACGGGTGGCGGAGGTGACCTCACCTGTTTGAGCTGACATTTCCAGCGGCGCGCTATTCTGAGGTGAGTGCGCTGCCGTGGGGGGGGGGGGGGGGGAACGGCGGACAGCTGCGGATGATTGAGGCTCTTAGCGCGCGCGGCTCCTGTGCTCCGACACCGGCTGTCCTGGCAGCAGCACTCAAATAAGACGCCTTTGAATGAGAAAAAAAAAAGGCGAGAATGATTTTGCTGCGTGAGCCTTTAGGGTACATCGCAAGAACATAAAACAGACGCGCACACCTGCACACACACACACACACACACACACACACTGTAGACCTTCTCTTTGCTGCTTTCCTGTCGGCTTCCAGTGCCCCTGCAGTCGAGCGTTCACACCGTCGTGTTTTTCACAGCGAGTGGATTTTCCGCTTCAAAAACATGTCCAAATATATACGTAGATGGCTTCAAATCCGGCCTCTCTCCTGATTAAAGTGGAAAATATGAAGAAGAAAAAAAGTTCTTTGTGAGCAGAATTTGTAATTCAACAGTTGTATTATTATCATTCTTGGAAGCTGAAAACAGCCTGTTTTTTTTGATCAGCAAGGTAGAAGAAGAAGCTGCTTAGAGCTATTTCCGACCCCTTGTTCAGTTCAAAGATTGCGTAGCGGAGCTGCAAATCTGATAAGTGCTGGGTGCTATTTCCCTTTCACACTGTACACCCTATCATCCCATCTGACCTTCACTGGAGATAGATCAACAATGATGACATTTAACAATGAGGGACCAACCAGAAAGGGTCCCCACAACAATACAAAAACCAGCTCTGCTAACAATGACAATGACCTTCAGTCGTTTAATTATTCAGATTCAGAAAACATAATTCTTTCATTAGGGCATCAAACATACACAAACAAATATCAATAAAGCCAGTGACAAAGAGCGCCATAACAATAAAAATAGAAACGGATATAAAAACAGATATAATAAAAACAGATGTAAGTACAGCATAAAAATGCATGTTAAAAACAGTCTTAAGAAGGCAGACTAGAGTTCATGGGCCAGATGGAGGGAGGTACAAAGCTAGACACGGATAATTTACTCCTCAGCGGTAGTGAGTGGTACCTATACTCGGATAGGAGCAGGCTGTACCGGGTGTGCAGTTTGTGTGTGATGTTTGATGCAAATTGTGATTTTTTTTTTTGGCATACGATCGGGCTATTGTTGGGTTTATGTTGTTGCTATGACGGAATACAAATTTTTGGTGGTTAAAAAAAGAGTTTTATGAACTCACAGATAGATGCTATTGTCCACTGTGTCATGAATGGGTAGGAACAGTAGCAGGTGCGACTGTGTGTTAAAATTGGTAAAATTTTAACACAAAAAAAAAAACTGTGTGTTAACCATTGTTAAAATTGACATTTAGAAACTCTGTATTCAGTAGTGTTGTCACGAATTGTGTACAAATAAAGATAGAACACAGAGTTTGTTGTTTCCCCTCTGTTTGGTTGCAGGAGCAATGAATGTCTCAGTTGAGCAATCTGACGACGGCGGCCTCTTAGCTGCTAGGGCGTCTGCGCAACGGGGTTAATTAACATCATGGTGTAGTGTCATGTACCTCCACATACATAACCTCACCTACCTTTTAGCTCCTCTGCATCCATGACGTTGAACACGAGTGTCCAGTCTTATCCAAACAGGATAATGTAGATGAATGAACATACAGGCGCTCGACTTCCTGTGTAGTAGTGAGGTGGTTTATTGACATAATATGCTAGCTCTGGACGTGGCTACAACATGTCAACAACTTATCTAGATGTACCCAGAATACCCCAGCACGTGAACGTGAACTTCCTGTAGACATATATGGTTGTCATGGCAACCGTACAACACAATGCCACAGACAAGATGGAGGTTTTTGTTTTAGCCCACCACCACTATGACACCCGATTCAACGAATGAGCTAATCACGGTCTTCAATCAAAGCCATGATGAGTAGAATCAGTGCAGTCTGAGTGGTGGGCTAAAACCTGCACCCCACATTGGACCCCTTTTTGGATAAGATTGGGCACCCCTGAGGTTGAAGGTAACAGCTGATTATACCCAGCCTGGCAGTACCTGTACATGTATGTGCCTTTGTCACGCGTGCCAGTGTTTACACGTATGCTGTGCACAGTGACATGTTTCTCTCATCTCCAGCTGGTGGGATTCCCCCGCAAGGTTAGTCCTGTGGTGTCACATGACCTTGGTCACATGGGACTGACGTGCTTGGACGAGGTTAATAAAGATTAACCTTTTTAGTGCACAAACCCCCTGAGTGCGTGAATGGATGCTCCAAACACACAGGATGTACAGAGAGAGAGAGAGAGAGAGAGAGAGAGAGAGAGAGTGCACGTGTGTGTGTTTGAGAGTGTGTGTGAGAGAGAGAGAGAGAGAGAGAGAGAGAGAGAGGGAGACATTGTGGGTTAAACGTTGCTCTGTCACCAAGGCACTGGGCACTTAGACTCAGGTTATGCAGTCTTGTGATTGGGCAAATAAAAACATGAATGGATGCGCAGGCAATGGAGAGACAGAATGGGAGGCTTTGTACTGAAGAAAGAGAAAGAAAGGCAGATAGACCTGTACTTTCTAACAAATTGTTCAAAATATGAAGCGGGGGGAAGACTTTATTCAACTATTGTATGACAACAAAGCATTATTATTATTATTATTGAATTTATTGCAAGAAGCGACCAGGATATTTCTCCCTGTGTAAAACACATTTGATATTTTCCCCTGTGTGTCAATATTATGTCCATCACAGCCTGTAAATCGTATCAAAATTTATATGTGAGAAATTAGGTGAAGAACAGTGGATGGAAAAAATACATTTAAATTTTTTCAATATTTTTCTATCTCTTTCTGTCTTCCTCTCTCTCTCTCTGTGTATATATATCTGTTTATGGAAAGAAAGCATATGGGTTGTAGTGTCATGAAACAACAGTGATGTTGCTTTGTGTCTCTTATTGAGAAGCTCCTAACACAGGATGTACAGAGAGAGAGAGAGAGAGAGAGAGGAGGCAGAGCGGCAAGCACACTGGTGGTTTACAGTGTGTGTAAGGGAAGGGGGGGGGGGGGGGCTGGGCGTACGAGGAGCTGTGACATAGCACTGTTGATGAGAGAGAGAGAGAGCGAGGAGAGGAGGAGAGAGAGAGGGCGAGGGAGAGGGAGAGGGGAGTCTGTGGATAAACAGACTGTCAGAAAGAAAGTGAACGGGCATTTTAACCGCATCGAAGCCAGGGGAGAGGTTGAGACGCATTTTAAAATTTTTTTTATTTATTGCAAAGAGGGGCGAGACAGAATAAGAAGCAGCTGGGGAAAGGAGAAGAGAAGAGGAAGAGGAGGCAGAGAAAAGGATCGGAGAAGAGGAGGCGGAGGGGAGGGGCGGAGGAAAGCTTTAATTAATTCATGCATGAGGGGAGGGTTGTTCACGCTGCTGTCAGAGGGGAATCTGCTTCCTGTTCCCAGCTGCCGCTGACACCGCCGGCCCCCAGGACCGCCGAGCTGGAGAGAGCCAGCCAGGGTCATTCCCCAGTGAGAGAGAGGCTCTTGGGATAGAGCCCGGACCGCTCAGCTCCACGCTCTTTACCACGGAGACGGAATCCAGCGGGAAGCTCCATCCCTGAGACGAGTGGAGGTAAGGACCTCTCTCTTTCTCAGGCTATATCCCTCTCTCTTTCTCCCTGTCTCTCTTTCTCCCTGTCTCTCTTTCTCCCTCTCTCTCTTTCCCTTTCTCTCATTCTCTTTTCAAAATTTAAATTCAAGTAAGCTTTATTGGCATGGCAAGGGTACACTTACCTTGCCAAAGCTTATACTCACTCTCTCTCTCTCTCTCTCTCTCTCTCAGTTCAATTCAATTCAGTTCAATTATGCATTATTGGCCAGTTCAGTATTGGCAAACATATCCAAAATTTATCGAATACTAAATGATAATTTCTAAAACTATGCCATGGTCTTTAACATACAGTATGCCAGTTCTCTCTCTTTCCTCTCTCTCTCTCATTCTCTCTCCTTTCTACCTGTTTTCTACCTGTTTCCCCGCAGAATGCAGTCTCTGTGCTGTGCTGATTGAGGTGTTGCAGTTTTTCATTTTGAATTTAGCAGTTATTTTTTTACTTGCCGTTTTTGAATTGCCCTTGATTAGTTTTAGCCTGCCTGTGTTCACCTTGTTGGGGTGCTTGTGAGTGGGGGGGTGTTGGTAGAGGACATAAACATGGCTCGTCCCTCCCAGAGCTCTTAATTTAGGCATATCCTTTCTGTCACATGCAGCATTACGTTGGATTTCAGCATTTCTTTGCACTCGCTGAACTTGAGTCCCAATGTTTAGTGTTGTGGATCATATCTAGAATTAAACCAAGAGCGTAATTCCACATAACACCTGCAATGTATTTTCATCGCACCCTTTATACAATATATAAGTGCTTGAATATGAAATATGAAATTGAAGAACATTTTGGTCATCTACTAATTTTTACTCTTGCACAACGACATTCAGTTAGACATGCGCTGCTCTGTGTCACCAGTTGTATTGATTCAAAGGCAGTTGTTAATAATACTAACGCAGCTTGTCTCTGGCGAGCGTATTGAGCTTGATTAATTATAAATCAGTGCACTTAATTAGCCCCCATTATCAGGTCACCGGTAACAGTGGTCCTCCGTGTCTTGACGCCATTCCTGATTTAGCAGCCGAACAAAAACAACATTAATACACTGTGTGCAAGACACTGGGCTTTATCAGACACAGTCAAGATTATTTGTCACACTGTAGCTACTCATAATGTTTGACTTGGAAACAGACCAATGCATAAACTTGGAGAACTGGGCATGCCGTAGTGACTAAAATCTAGTTTACATCAGGAAGGATGATGTATCAGAATTGGGCAGAGTGTAAAATCCGTGTCAGTTTTAAAGCTCTCACAATGAACAGCAAACTTCAGCTGCGTTTACCAAGGCAGTATTTATATATATATGGAAGACGGGTTTCTCACTATGACTTGTTTTCTTGGGGGTGATGACACCTTTTAAGGACCATCTCTCTCTCTCTCTCTCTCTCTCTCTCTCTCTCTCTCTCCCACTCTCTCTCTCTCTCTCTCTCTCTCTCTCTCTCTCTCTCTCTCTCTCTCTCTCCCATACACATGGAGCAAAGCTTTATCCACTTCCCCTTTGTTACTGGAGATCGATAAATGACTGATGATCGTTCATAAGGACTCCGGGAATAGATTCTCAGAGGACTGGATTGTATTTTTGATTCTAGGAGATTTTTGAGGGAGCCACATATATTATTTTTTTATTTAGATTTTGTCTCACATTTTAAATAATAAAATAAAAATAATACATCCATTCCAGCAGATACAATAGGTAACAGACAGGCATAATTGATCATTCACTGTACTTCCTTGGATGATAAGACTGGTCAAGGTCATTGGCCTCAATGTACTTTTTAAAGAAGCCATAAAGTATTCATGGATTCCAGAAAAAAAGCATTTTACAGTGGTATGAAAGTTTTATGCTACACTGTCGTCATAATGAAAACACAAGAGCAGGATTTTGGATCCTCTTCTCTGTTCTGTTCTGAGGTCTGTTTCTACATAATCACATCTTTCACACGTCCTCAGGATGTGCCTGTATTTCGCCGTGTGACTAAAACAGGGATAAGTGGGACAGCACACTGCCGAGATACAAACAGGGGGCCAAAAATCCCAAACCCTACGACGTTCCCACAAGCAGAAAAACAGCCGAGTGCACGCCCCGTGTTTCTTCAATGTACAGGTGCTGGTTGCAGCAAGAATAAATATATCAAAAAGAAAAATACACTGGGCTTGTCCAGTTTCTAAGTTAATGATGTCTCAGTGTAAGCAGACCGCAGACTCAAAAACAAAGGAACAACCTTATTATAAATGTAGTTTTTTTAATGATCTCAATACGGTGAAAAGAAGTACAAACATTATAAAGAGACAACAACAATGCCTCACGTTCTATCAAACCCAATTCCAGCGCGGATATGCCGTTATGATATGAGACTATGAGAATGCTGTTCCAGTTGACGTTGTAGCTCAACAATTTAAATTACATTTTGTTTCTGTCTAATCCTGTCAAATACTATCACCGCTTCACCCTCTGATGGACGTGCAAAGATGGCCAACTATGTACCTCTATGTATTTCAGCTACTGATGGCAATAACGATAAAAACATTGTGGCTATTTAGAAATGAAGTCTGTCCTTTGTTTTTTTTCCCCTGTATATTCCGTCATTGCAGATAATAATAATAATCAGCTTTATTTGTATAGCACCTTTCATACAAAGATTTTCAGCTCAAAGTGCTTTTCAGTAAGCAGAGATAAAATAAAATATGAAAATATCATAGTGTGAAATAATTAAAAGAATAGAGCAAGTTAAAAGAGATAACAGTGAATAAAGGTGTAACCAGGTAAGATAAGGTAGAAAAAAAAACATAGCACGCCTTTAAGGTGTATTTCACATACGTACATTATGGCCCAATGTCCAGAGTGTCTGTATTTAGTACAAATTGTTCAGTGTTAGTCTTGTGACCCTTTCTGTAGGGCGTCTTATTTCATTGGAGTTATTATAGTCTGGCACCAGACGTGTACATTACTCATCTCTCTACGGTAAACCCAGGTTTCAAAGGGCACCCCAGAATATTCTCTGAAAAATGTGCATCTTAATGGAGCTGCAATATAATAAATTATAGTTTTCTTGAAGTCTGTAGGTATTTAAGAATAAATCTCAGAAGGAAAATGTGTCTAGATGCTTGAAATGAAATGTGAAATGTTTCTTAGAATAATTAATTTCGTACGAAGAAAATATGGGAGAACGGAATGAATTGAGGTCTTCCTTCGTTAGCGTCCTGTACTGTGTTTACACTGTTAGCGTCCTGTACTGTGTTTACACTGTGCTTGGAAACGTGAGGCAAACACAGCATCCCTAATCCAGTGGTGCGTGTCAGTTGTAAACAGTGGAGAAATTATTGAATGCCCCAATTATGGCGGAGAGAGATTATATTGCTCGAGAGGATTGAGCGCTGTGTTCCTTTAAGGCATGGATGAGAAATATTCCAGTGCAAAATTACTGCAATGCTATGATGCGCTGTTTTTCTGAGTCATATAACTGGTTTTCAATGCCAATTACCATTGTGTATTGTGTATTGAGATGGGTCTGTTGGCATGACAATGGCATCCTAATGAATTATGATCAGCACTTTGCTTCGGCGTTCCTCCTCTTATCGAATGCGAAGTCATTTCTGAATGCGTCCTATAGGTAATGTTAAATGATGAAACCAGTTGGACACAGCAGGCTGTCATAAAGCAATGTTGTCAGTGAACTGTGCAATTTTCCTGTGATTCAAGTGTCAGGTACCTTTTGACTTTGTACTTTGTACATATACTGAAAAATCGATGTCAATAGTGCAGGGCCTAGACATAGAGACGGAAAGAATGGCACAATTTTCCGAGTGTTATTGCGTAAAGATCTTCATAGTCTTTTGGCCTTGCGCATGTGGCAGTTGATATTGAAACTCCGTCTTCACAGGTTTGGCGGTTTGGCCCCCCCAGTTTCGTTTCTGTGCGGTGGAAAGGGTTAAAGGTGAAGCCCTTTTGTGTTCGGTATGACCCCCCCCCCCCCTCTCTAAATACCGCCCCAGCGCCCGCACTGTTCCCTCGCCCACTCAAGGTTTCAGAGAACAGGCCACGCGGCTCTCCAGCGACCAGTGGCATGTGAACGAGGCTTCCTTTCGTCTCACCAAATGCTCTGCGTCTTAAAACAAAATCCTGTTGCCATGACGTCCGACCCTCTATAAATACTCTCAGTATTTTATTATTTTTTTATGCACCCCCCCCCCCCCCCCCATCCCCTCGCCCCCCCAGCCCCGCCAGCCCCCCCACTCCAGAGAATAGAAGAGAAACCGTCTCTCTGTTTTCAACTCTTGTTTTCTCAGCTGAAGGAGGACAGAGAAATGGTGATGCGAAGATCTATATAAAGTTTCTCTCTTTTACGCGGTGGTCTCTGTGGTCATTGATTTTTTGAAGTTGGACGAAAAGCACTGGTGTCGGGCCTGAAGCAGGGGGTGGGTGGAAGGGGGTGGGACGCTGGGACACGCAGATTGGGATAGGAAAGACAGACGACACTCATTTATGAGTCTCTAATAAACACTCATGACTGCTTATAACAACTGACATAGACATGTCGTAGAATGGGATGTTTTCTTTTATGGTTTGTTGTACGCGAAAACTCCTTTTACATAATGTCCCAGGCAATAACTGTCTGAAGACTGGGGGTATTAAGTGCTCTTAATACGTTTCTGGTCTTTATCGGTCTGTTAAGGGTTACAAATGAGTGAATCAATAAAATGGTGTTTCTAAAATAAAATCCCTGTTTTTATGCCAAATATTTGGGTTGAACTGATCCCCGCTCTTACATCCCCTCTCTTTGTTGTCTCCTGTGTGCTCTGGGCTTAGTTCTGCATCTTGAAAGCCTCGGGTCTCACAAGCAAGGCCAAGAGGTTTAGGAAGCCTTGTGCTTCCTGCCACATAATGGATTTGTCGTATTTCATGGTTTGGGTTGCATGCACATGCACTCATCTGAGCCAGTAACACCTTCCCTGTGTGCGTGTGTGTGTGTGTGTGTGTGAGGGGGGGAGAGGGGAGAGGGGAGAGGGGGCAGTTGTGTCAGGGGCGCGTGCTAGCCGTGCTTTGCCCTCCCATATATCCGTTGGCATGGTGGAAAAATGAATGACGGCAGACACGCCGAGCAATTATGTAGAAAAAACACACATGCGGTTGGGGTTTGAGATCAAAACAATGACCTTTGCCGCACAACTTCTGACAAGAAACACGATTAGCTCTATGCGCTAAGCCCCCCTGAGCGCTTCGCTTATAGGACTAAGCAAACCTGTCTCGACTCAAAGGGGCAACGGCACAGTCCCTGGTGGACACACATTGACATTTTACAACAGCGGTCACCCAACCCTGTTCCTGGAGATCTACCATCCTGTAGGCTTTCACTCCAACCCAAACAAACCACACCTCACCTCAGTGTATTTCGATAAGAAATGTACCCTGAAAGTGCAGTAATGTTCTATTTGGGTACTAATAAGTACCTTTTCAAGCAAAAAAGGTATTAATTATGTATTGCTGGCTAAGGATACAATTTTATGTACCTATAGGGTACCACCCCAGTGACAAACGTTTTCATACTTTTTTTTCTGGAAGTGTAGCGTGACATGGACTCAATACCGGACATAATCTCTGCTCATTTGCCTGTGAACATGACATATCCCTAATGAGCATTGAGTCATTGACTGACTTCACAGAATTAGCGAGAATAATGTCAGCATTATAGGTGTATTTAAAAAAAAAAAAAGCATGGGCTAACATGAACCACACTCACAATCCACGATTGCAAATCTCCTGCGATCGCAATGTCAAACCCCCCCCCCCCCCCCCCCACACACACACACACACACACACACACACACACCTCCCCCCGGTCCGTGCAATGATGAAATTTGACTTGCATGGATTTGATTGCTCAGACAGAATTCTAAAGATCAGGTCTTTCACAAAGATGATAGGTTTTGAATCGAGTCCGTCCATATTCCAAGGCTTTTAGTACTGCATTGCCGTTGTGCTTTAGCGACATACCCATATTGACTGTGCCGTGATTATTTTGTAGTTGAATAGGCACACTGTTGGCTGTAGGGTTTTGTAGAGGAAGGTGTCAGACTGGGAACCACACTGACTGATGCGTTGGCTGAAAGCTGTTGCACATCCGTTAGACTATGAATGAGCTGCATGAGGGCATGAACCATTTTTTTTCCTCTCCCAGAATGCACCGCTGTCCAAAGTGCACTTGACTTCAAAATCCCAAGAAGACGAATGGGACGGAAACCCACCCTCATCCTCCTCCCCGTTCAGCTGGATGTGGGAATGATGTGGGAATGATGTGGGAATGATGTGGGAATGATGTGGGAATGATATGCCTCTATATATACAAATAATGCTCACAGAAAGAGCAAGGCTGGGAAAATTGTTAATCTACTTGCATGACATTACATTATAGGCATTTAGCAGACGCTCTTATCCAGAGCGACTTACACAACTTTTTACATATTATCCATTTATACAGCTGGATATATACTGAAGCAATTCAGGTTAAGTACCTTGCTCAAGGGTACAACAGCAGTGTCCTACCTGGGAATTGAACCTGCAACCTTTCGGTTACAAGCCCAGTTCCTTAACCATTATACTACACTGCCGCCCCATACTTAAAAGATGCGGTGGACATGAACACTAGGCTACTGTGCTGCGTTTAGTGAAGACTACAGTGCAGCGTACCTGTGACTGTAGGCTGTACTTCCTCTTTCTGAGGCGCTAAGCAACAAAAGGGTCATTCATTCTTTTTGGTCGTGTGCCCTTTCCTAGATCAAAGAGAAATTGAGGGAGGGTTGTGAGATGCCTTCTCACTTCCCAAAATGTGCCTGCGGGGGCTTTGGTCTGATTGGTTAGGATGACCCCCCCCCCTCCCCTTTAGCGTAGGATAAACCCCGCCCCCTCACTGCAAAAAAATGTCTGTCTTAACAAGTGTTTTAGTCTTGTAATGAGA
>CM056383.1:72217994-72231522 GCA_029718625.1 Synaphobranchus kaupii
GTGAGCGTCTGATTGGCCGAACAGGCCTGTGACAGCCTGTGAGTGGGTGCTGTGATTGGATGCAATATGACACAATCCATCCACCTCAAGAAAGATTTCACAGAAATCATTGAAAATTAATGCGCGGAGAATGAAAACTAACCAGAACATTTTCAGAGAGATTTATAGGGTTTCAGAATGGTGGACATAGAAACTCATCAAATGAAAAAAAACGAAATCCAGTCAGTTATTCAATTAATTTGCACATGAATGTACAATGTATATTTGGATATATGCATATAGTATATACCACAACGTGGATGTATACAGTATATTCTGTTGCAAGCATTGGTTCTGCAGGACTGACTGAATAATTAATGATGGCAAACTACCTGTGTCAATCAGGGAACCTAAGATCACCATTTAGCTTTGCCAAGGCAAGAGGTCAAGAAAAATCTCCCCGCTAAATGTATTGATGCATGGATTTTAAAAAGAAAAAACGAATGTTCCCAACTTCTCCTTCAAAGTCCTGTTTACTTTCTCAGTTCCAAATATTCTAACAGATTACGGGAAAAGTTAATTTGACTACTATGCTCCCTGGCTGAATGAATTTAAAAGCATCGTAAATGATTATATACTCAATGAATGGAGTTTATTTGGATTTTAAGGATGTTGTTTCACAGCTCACAGTATGAAACGGTAGATTGAGAAAAAAAGGCTGACTTGCTTTTAAAGTGACAGTGTGAGACTTTGGTTATTGCTATTTATTGTTTGTGATATATTCGTCTTGTAATTCTGCATATGGTTATGGAGGATAATTTGTGCCAATATTAAATAAAGATTTAAATGTCATGTCAAACAAAAATAATTAAGTTTCCACATTATTGTTGACAATTATTTATGTCATTATTTAATAATTTATTTCCACGTTTAATTACTTCAGGATTGTTGGCGTATGTGTGCACCGAGAAATAATTAAATCTGTCAACTTCACCCATCAACACCGGTAAAAAATTTTCCTCCATACATGGTATTGTGTCATACATTATTTATGTATGGACTAGCTTGTTTTATTGTTACTCATGTCTGGTATCTGTGACCAGAAAAAGTTATTTCATCAAAGAGGGATGACCTGGTAAAACATAAATTATCCTGTGTGGTCACTAAATTCCCCCCTAATTAGGACAACTGTGCTAGGATAGTAACATAACGGGTTGTTATAGCTGCTAGGATAGTAACATAAAGGGTTGTTATAGCTGCAAGGATAGTAACATAACAAGTTGTTATAGCTGCTAGGATAGTAACATAACGGGTTGTTATAGCTGCAAGGATAGTAACATAACGAGTTGTTATAGCTGCTAGGATAGTAACATAACGGGTTGTTATAGCTGCTAGGATAGTAACATAACGGGTTGTTATAGCTGCAAGGATAGTAACATAACGAGTTGTTATAGCTGCTAGGATAGTAACATAATGGGTTGTTATAGCTGCTAGGATAGTAACATAACGACCGGTAGCTACTTCTTTGCCCGGTAGCTTCTATAATAAGTTACAAGAGCAGACGGAGTGTTAACCATTTTCGCTAGCAGAGCGGCCGCCCGGTAGCGACTTTGTTAGCTATGTACGACCGGGGATTCTGGGTAGTGTAGTTATGTTTCTCAAACTCCGTTAATTATACGATTAAAATTTGATTTAAACACAATGATGAGTATGTAATGGACTATGTATCACATATATGTAAAAATCTTGGTCCATACAATGTCATATATCATCATAAGCGTGAGGAGTTGTTCCCGAAATGGGGAAAAGTAATGGCTTCCGGCAGTCTTCCGGGACCAGCCAGGGATAAGAGGGGGCCGGACTACGGAGCTCTATAAGGGTTAGTAACTGCAACAGGAACAAATGTAGATGGGTTAAGCCTACTGTGCCAGTTTTAGAATTTCGAGAGCTTGCCTGAGGTAACTGCAGTGTCTAATAAACAGAGGAATGGGTGAAAATATTGGTTTCCTGTAACAACAGACCTGAGAGGCGTGTTGAAGTAGAGGATTCTGGGTAGTTGAAACTGAAAAGCCCCCCCAGCAGAAACTGGAAGAAACTGTGCCTCTTGTGTCCTATACCTATCGTCACCCGGACGACAGAGCGGGGAAAGCTGGGGCGTCTGGGAAATGATCGAATCAGCCTACAGGAGGCGGGGCCAGGAGGAGGGGCCAGTGAAATGATAGAATCAGCCTACAGGAGGCGTGGCCTGTGAAATGATAGGACCAGCCTACATTGCTCTTGTTTTCTGTCGGTGACGGAAGGCCTTAGACGAGGAGCTAAATCACAGCTTTTCTCTGTTGACTTGTGTGTGTGTATGTGTGTGTGCATGTGCGCGCGCACGTGTGTGAGTGTGTGGGAAGGGTATATGCCTGATTTAGTTGCATAAGAAAGTGTGTTTGTGTTTATATGTTATAGGTAATATGGCTGTGTAAAGATACCCTTTTTTTAAAGCCTAGCTTGCATTCGTTTGTGACAATATAAATTACTTTATTACTTTATTATAATATAAATTACTTTATTATAATATAAATTATTGTTTGTTAGGTTAACATTAAATGGGCCTGTATGCCTTCCTGGTGATGCCACATTATTGTGTTCCTGAGAGTAACACTGGTGTTCTGCAGTACTGGACATCGCTGTGGAAAGAGCATCTGCCAGATGTTTGTAACGTGAGTGTGTGTGTGTGTGTGTATGTGTGTGTGTGTGTGAGTGTAAGGGCAAGAAGGATAATGTAAACTAACTGCCACTGCTTATCAGGAAATGACCCAGTGCTGTATCTCCATGCGAGAAAACACAGCCCCATTTTTTTTTACATCAGGCCTTTCTGCAGGCCTGTATGGATCAATAGCTGCCTTGTTACACAGCGATATATAGATCCAGTAGCCTACTTTACCTTTGACAGCCAGACTATGCCCCTGAGTCCATTGCATTGCCTGTTGGCTGACTGGGGGGGGGCATCTATATACGTGGGGGGTGGGTTGTGTGATGTGTTTTAGGCATCTCCGTATAAGCGCTGTTTGTTCTGAGACAAAAGTAACGATCCCACTGACAGCCGTTTCAGCGCCGAAAAACACCGGTGAAACAACCTTGAGTCGTAATCGCAAACAGCTCTCAGCGTTCGGCCATTTTACTGTTCACAGCAGGCTTGCCATGCGAGTTGAACCCCACAGCGAAAGCAGAACCGTAAAAACCGCCCTTTGGGTTTGGATAAATTTGTATTTAATTTGGCCTCTTTCTTTTTTTTTCATTGAGAATGGGGCTGCATTCGAATCCAATTTAACACACTCCCTTCCCTTGCTCACTTCCCTCGAGGGAGCTATCTTGTGACGCAATTTGCTACGTGCAGCAAGCAAACTTAAAAGGCGCTCTGCAAGGGAGGATCGACGAGAAACAAACAAAAACAGAACCGAACCGCCCTCGCAACATTTTGGAAGTGCAACACCATAGAGTTGAAATGTGACCGCCACATAGTTCTGTGGTGACCGCCCACTTTTTCCACATGGAGCATTGCATTGTGGGATTCCCTTCTTGCTGGAAGCTTGCATTTTATGCCCTTGCCTTGGTGAAAGGGAGGATGAACCAGGGAGCGAGGGAATATAATTACTCCCTCCCCTTTCTTAAATTGGATCCGAATCACACTTGGTGTGGCTGCCATATTTCATTCTGGCATTTTGGGGATTCCCCCCTTGAAGCAAGGGAAGGGAACGACAGGAAGAAAGGATAAATTCCGGATCCGAACGCAGCCCCTGTCTCTCCCACACGTTGGCTATGTTACCGCTACAGTCCCTGTCTGAAGCCTGTCCTGTACGCACAGTCTCCACATCGCACGAGCCAATCTGGCGGCGGAATACATTGCGGTAATTAGAAGGCGAGGGACACGACTTAATTACGTTACGTCAAGGACTTTCCACAAGGTACATGCGGCAAGGACAACTCTATGATGGGTGATCTATTCAGCTGTAAAAAAAATTAAATAATAAACACGGAAAACACGGAAAACATCACTCACTTAGGTGTTTGTGGCATTGCATTCATATGGCATTCAATGTAATTGCAGTTTCAGAAACTGGGATCTAGGTTCTGGGTAGCAGTGTGCCTGTTGTCAGGTATAAAGAAACTTTCCCAACATCGTCAGATCACAGCCATTGATTTTGGACGTTTCCTTCACGGCACGCCTTTCCTTATATCATCTCATAAACTGCTAAGGCAGGGGGCTACTCCAGGACCAATCCAGCGGTTTTTAAATTGTCTTAGAATACTTAAACTATAAACTGGAACTGCTATGTAGTTTGTGGGTAAATGGTGAGCACTACGTACCCTTCAGTGGTAGGATAATGGTGAGCATTGTTGGGCTGAATGGCCTGTTCTCGTCATTATGCACACAAAAAAAACCTAGTGGAGGGGAGATTCACTGGTCATGTGACGAGAATCATCTGAGTAAGATGTTCTAATCTGTAGGATAAACTGCATGTGAGGATTCTTTAATGTACGGGCACATGCACACAACTTAAATGGATCATGTTTTAATGGGGAAGGTTATCCGCCGTGATGTCATAGCGCGATAACAGGCTGTAAATATCTGAAAGAGATAAGGACACTCCAAGTCTGGAGTGCCCTGTACATCACCTTTAAATTTAATGTTAATCGAATTGGCCAAAATAAGACTTTATTTTAATTTAATTTTTCAATTTATCAACGATTCAGCACCTCGATCATTACAATAGCTGAGGATCATACAGTACGTGATAGTTTGAATAATACAGACGTGCAAGGGGGTTATAATTTCAGAACGCGATCTTGTTTTATTCCTGCTTGGAAGAGGCTGGATGATGTACCTTTGTAAAATTGTGGATGATTAGTGATGGTTGCTCGTGAAGGATGAAACGCTGGAAAGCTTTGCCCTTCAGTGCTGAGTGCAGTTGGGAAGCAGCAGTCGGGGCTATCATGTGCTGCTGACGTCAGTCTGTTAGAGATGGGGGGGGGGGCTTTGTTACATCTCTGTCAATGTGGCAATGAGTCATCACAAGTCTCCTCCCCCTTTTGCTCTCCTAGCTAACACACTTCCAAAGACTCTTACCCACACACACACACACACACACACAGAGTGCTGTCCTGACCTGCCAGCCCCTCCCCCCCCTCTCTCCCCTCCCCCCATCTCCTCTCCTCGCGCAGCGTGCACTTCTGACGTCAGGTTGCCAGGCAACCTCTCAAGCAAACAGAATCCCTCTCTCTGGCAAGAGGGGAGGCCCCCGTCTCGTTCCTCTGCACGTGCCCAGAACATCCGCAGCCCCCCCCCGCCCCCTCCCCCCCACACACACACAACACACACACACAAACACACTATAACCCCCTTTCTCCTTGAGATAACATTCTTTAATTCAGCCGCCTGTACACTGGCTCTAGAACAGTTTAAACGCATAAACAATAACGGTTGATTTTTAAATTAAGGGATGGGTGAGCTGTTGGTGGGGGGGGTGAGGGGTGGGGGGGGGTACAGTGAAGCCCTGCTCTTCCGATCCTGTCCTGATGACCAACCCTCCCTCTCTCTATTGTTTCTACATCTCTTATCTCCGATCGCCCTCACAACAGTGTCGCCGTCCTCAGTATCATGCAACCTCAGGTCTGTTGTGTCATCTCGCAACTCGTGGACAGGTACGTGTGTGTGTGTGTGGGGGGGGGGGGGTGATTACAGGTGCACCTGCCCCTTTTGCCCTGAAGTGCCCGATGTGCCCCTTTGATTTGATTTTAAAAAAATATATATATATATATATATTTGTATTACGGGTGTACAATGAGTTTTTCTGGGTTGGTGTGCACTCCAGCCCCTCAGAAGGTCTCTGCGTGGCCCAGTTCGGGGGAGACTCTTACAAGCTGGGGGACACTGGCTCAAACGCTAAGAGACTGCTGCTTGTTAAACAGGAAGGAACCTCTGTGCCAGTGTGCCCACCACTGCCAGGGGCATTTAAGAAAGGAGGGGGGTTTTAACGCCGGATCTTGGACCATGAGCTCGTGTCTCAGCTCGTGGTTTCTTCATCCAGGAGAGAGAGGGACTCTTCTCTTCTTCCTCAGGCCGCGACGACGGCTTCCCCCACCCCCCCTCCTCTTTGCTTTCTCTCCGCTGTTAAATCTTCCCGTCTCAGACCCGCCGTTACCGTTTGATCGCAGGGCTCTGACGCAGGCTCGTGGGCTCTGTCTCCGTCAGGGTGCTGGATCCGCTCCAGGTTTCTGGTCCTCCTTCTAATCATCCTGCTGAAATGCTGCAAACCAAAAGGCCAAATTATGTCACAGGCTACGAACTGCGATCAAATGAGTTTTATTGTGCTGCCTTTTACAGTTTAAAGAAAAAAGAAAAATTAATTATGAAGGACATTCTAAAATCATGAATTTTCATCTTAGGCATTATTGCCTGTGTCTTTCCTTAGACAGATTTACCATCCAATTTTAACGCCGGGCTGTAACTGGCTCCTTGTGATTAAGTCCGTGGATATTAAAAGATTAATGTTGTAGTATTGAACATTGAATCATGGGCTATATTCTAATTTGCACTATATGAGGAAGGCCATGTTACATTGTATATTATTTTGACATATTTCTCATCGCATTTAAGGAGTACTGATCTGTATTACAACATATTTGCTGACTTGGTCTTTTGAGTGTAATTCCTTTCCTGGATCAATTTAGACAGAGAGCGCAGAAAAATATAATCGCCATATTTGTTTCGATTTTATGAAAGTGCATTATTAGCAAGGGCAATCAATAATTTCAAACATTGGTTATTGGCAACTGCTTTTCCGCAGTGGTGTGTGTGTGAGTGCGTGCTTGCGTGCGGTGTGTGTGTGTGTGTGTGTGTGGTGTCACAGTGATACACCTTTTTTGAAGTGGACAGCATCACAATATAACATTTGGATAAAGAGTGGTAGCATCATGTGATACTTCAAAAGAGCAACATTAGCCCTTCAGAGAGATCCTTGTCGGGATGATGCAGGCTTGGTAATGCTTGTTTATGATGTGTGGGGGTTCCCCATGAAAAGGCCTGGGTCCGATCATGAATCATACCCGGTGGACAGTGTCAGATTGTTGTTTTTCTGCTTGCTGTGAACGCCCTGCCGCTGAAGCTCAGAGATGTGCTATTGCTGGCATGCCGCCGTTTGAAGCTTCCTGGGCTGAACCAGAACCTCAGCATTGACCTGCGGGCTGAAAAAATATAAAATTCCCACATGCAATGTAAGCATATAATTAATAACATTTCCTATACATCCATGTATGTGTCAATGGTTATTCCGCGCGTACCATTACGACCTGGCTTTGCCAAGCCAATTATGTTTATGTGAACATGGCTTTCGACTCTTATTACCGCCGTGGTTCAGATAAAGAAACTTTGTATGCCACTTATTCAGAACTAATTAAAAAAACATAAAAGGTTTTGAATCTGCCTGATAGGGTCTACTTAGGATTTCGGGATTTCTTCACAACACTTTGTAAGATGATTTATTTTTTAATTACCGCCGCTTGCACCGGCCAAGATTTTGGCTATCCCTGTGCTCTATCCCCATGCTAATAGAGCTCGTACATGGAAATTAAATAATGCCCTTTTCTGTTTCACATCGGGGTGCTGCCTATAGGATGTTTTCTTGAATAGTTACGCGTGCGTTCATTCCAGTGGAATGATTGCAAAAACCCCCGGGCTGTTTGCAAAAAGCGGTTCCGTCTGGGACTCTCAATTACTTCAATTACAACTTCAATTACAAGATGTATCGGGCTAAAATTAGTAAATTAATTTTTTTAAAAACTTAAATGTAGACAGTTCACCAAACTTTGTAGACAAACGCCGAATGATTTTATGACTCCGTACGTCTTCACACATTTGAAAGAAGAAGGGGATTTGAAAGAGGACATTGATTTTTAAAAGGCAAGGTAATGGCGTGATCTCGCTTCACGCATGAACGTGTTCAGCAGTGCACGTCCAGCTGTTCCAATTAAACCAGCGAGATTTATTGCCACGCTTAATTCAAGAAAATGTCAAGGCCAGAGCCTGACAACTTGGGCGAGTATAAGTATATTGATTTGACTTAGGGTCCCGCAGGAGAGGAATTGCACTTTCTTGTAATAAAGAAAGAAAAAGAGAAGTGACACTGGTTGGGGCCCCCGTGGACACCTCGAAGATGAGAGATTTATACCTCATATTAAAGAGGGCGTGCGGCGTAACTGCGTCTCGAAGGGACTGTTCACCTCGCACGTCTCCTTGGGCTTCTGGCTCTCAGATCCATTTGGCCAGTCCATCGATTACCTTGTGGGCGCCTGGGGTGGATGTGCACCACGGCGAGTGTCTGTATTTTAGAGGCCTGGGCAGGCAAGAGACCGGTCTGCCGAAGCAGGGGGGCAGGACGCTCAAAGGAAGCTTCCAGTCCTGCCCAGGGGTTTAGTCAACCTGGGGGTTTCCCCGACTGAAGTTTACCCCGAATGTTTTTGACAATCAACTTAATTGCCGATCACAATCTCAACACCCCAACCCTCTCTTGCAGCAAATCTTTTCTATTCAACACTTTTATTGAGTGTTCTGTTCTGCATTAACATGGATTAAAACAAAAAGTGTGATATAACTAATCATTGAACCACCATTTGCAACAATGTCTGCTGTGCAACATTACACTAGCCTTGGCATGCACCTTTAATGGTCTGACCATGTGTAGTGTTGTATTCGATGTCCTAGTGCTGGCACTTGCTGGCAAGTTCAATTAAAATTGAATTACCAACTGCTAACTTTCAGCAAACACCTCTGTATGCTACATCGTGACTTGTAGCTGTTATCTACTCTAGCACAGAGAGAGAGAGAGAGAGAGAGAGAGAGAGAACCAAGTACTGTTCAAGGTCATTTTCGACTCAATTTCATTCCCAGTTCAATTAAGTCTTCATTTGGAATTAATTAGGAGATACCATATAGCTAGGTAGATTTTGAGTTAAAACTAGAATTATCCCCTGGATAACAGTCATATTTATTTTCAGGGATATGAGTATATTATCTCATTGTTTATGAGTGATATTAACATGTAGCAGGAATGTCGGTAAATACAGGCATATTGGACAAAATATTATATTCTTTTCTTTTTTTTTACCAGATAAATGTGTAAGTCATGTTTTCAGACGAAATAGAATGTTGCTTCTATATGTTGTGGAAATAGATTGCAATGGAATCTATTTCCTTGGAATTCCTTGAACTGTTCCGGAAAGGAACGCAAACGTACTTCCGATGAACCTTGGTAAACGGGTTTACTGTTATCTTATTATTTCAACTTTTTTCAGTTCAGGAAAGAAACACGCTCCCAATCTTATTTTGCACTGAAATGTATTGCATCTAATCTTATTTAACAGTCAGTAAAATACTGTAAGTATACGTATATGCATTGAATGCATTTCAAGAAACAAATAAAAGGTGGGTGGTACAGTATGATTCATTTCATTCTTAAACTTAATGAAATTACCACGGATATCTTGTTGTACAATAGAAAAGAGGAAGGAAAGCACAATGATGACAGGAAGTTTAGAACAGGAAGGGGCTATAATGGAAATAATCGGGGCTTTAATGGATGCCTGGTTTGCAGGGAAAGAAGCAAATCTCAACCATTTTCTCACGTCTGAGAGAAAAAAAAAAATTGCTTTCTCCATAAATGATCAATCATCATCCTAATCAATAATCACTAATCACTAATCACTAATCACTGTCCCTGAGGAGAATGCCTCTAGCTTTGGAGGGTCCATCAGATGCACAGTGATTGGTGCATCTGTTGGGTCAGTGTTGGTACCCTCGTTGCAGGTGCCGCTCAAATCAGACTCATCGTTGTGGGAGATTTCATAATGACGTGTTGCTAGGCATCCACAAATTTTTTTTTTCTGCCGCAAAGGCATGTTCATAACATGTACTGCTGCAAAAGCATGTTCATAACATGTACTGCCACAAAAGCATGTCCATAACATGTACTGCCGCAAAAGCATGTTCATAGCATGTACTGCCACAAAAGCATGTTCATAACATGTACTGCCACAAAAGCATGTTCATAACATGTACTGCCACAAAAGCATGTTCATAACATGTACTGCCACAAAAGCATGTTCATAGCATGTACTGCCATAAAAGCATGTTCATAACATGTACTGCCACAAATGCATGTCCATAACATGTACTGCCACAAAAGCATGTTCATAGCATGTACTGCCATAAAAGCATGTTCATAACATGTACTGCCACAAATGCATGTTCATAACATGTACTGCCACAAAAGCATGTTCATAGCATGTACTGCCATAAAAGCATGTTCATAACATGTACTGCCACAAAAGCATGTCCATAACATGTACTGCCGCAAAAGCATGTTCATAGCATGTACTGCCACAATAGCATGTTCATAACATGTACTGCCACAAAAGCATGTTCATAACATGTACTGCCACAAATGCATGTTCATAACATGTACTGCCACAAAAGCATGTTCATAACATGTACTGCCACAAAAGCATGTTCATAGCATGTACTGCCATAAAAGCATGTTCATAACATGTACTGCCACAAATGCATGTTCATAACATGTACTGCCACAAAAGCATGTTCATAACATGTACTGCCGCAAAAGCATGTTCATAACATGTACTGCCACAAAAGCATGTTCATAACATGTACTGCCACAAAAGCATGTACATAGCATGTACTGCTGCAAAAGCATGTACATAGCATGTACTGCTGCAAAAGCATGTACATAGCATGTACTGCTGCAAAAGCATGTTCATAGCATGTATGCCCTCATCAATATGCAGAGACTCTGGAGACCCACCGTGTGGCTTCTTTCTTTCTTCTTGAAATAGATTCCTCCATCTTCACTTGTTTGTGGACAGCTCAGAATCCTTTCAATCTTGAGCACTTTAGTAATTAAAGTTGTGATTCTTTATGAAATGCCTGAAATATTCACTGTGGAAGTGTATTTCCATAAAGAAAATGCCAAGATGTGAAGCATCAACCAGAAGCACTGAAATTGACATGTGTCTAATTATGTTAGCGCTGAAATTTCATCACCACTGAGCACATTATGAAGCAAAAAACCTTTCAGCATTTTTAACAATAAATATGACAGATTGTAATAGGAAGGCAGTCAAACATTTTCTATCATCAGTTCCTTTGAGACAGCCTGATAAGGTTCATTATTGCTTACAATGTGGAGGAGTGAGTCTGCGATGGCATCAATGAGAGATCCTGATTAAAATGGGTCTGGCTAAACAATAGATGTTTTATTCAATTGTTTACACACTAAAATTGGTGTTATGACCCTATTAATAAAACATTAAGTTTATGTGCCAGAAGATAGACAATCTTTTCAAAATTATTTGCACTATTTTGCTTGTTTTAACACAAATTTCAGTCTCTTTTCAGTCACTTTTTGAATACATTTCACAAAATTCTCCTGTTTTAGGCACAAATTTCAAAAAGTATATCTCTTGTTTTCACATGAAAAACACTGCCATTAAAAACTATAAACTCACTTATCAATTAACACACCCATTCTTCACAGGTAAAACACTAGTTGATTGAATTATTTAATCAGCAATCGGAGCTTTAGCACAAATAAAAGGGGAAAATGAGAATAGGCAGATCTACTCTATTGTTATTTACTGTAACATATCAATATTCAGTGATTCCTGTACTGCAGAGTACCTAATTTATACTACAAGGAGACCACAGTATGGACAGCATAGTGTGCACAAGCTAAGCTGGCAGTAGCCCTTGTGTGCATACCGAAGCCATCCCTACATGGAGTAAATACGAGAGAACCTGTCCCCTCTGCAGCTGAGAGTAGCTTATCTTACCAGCCTTAAAGAGGACCTAAAACACGAGGAAATATGCCTTTCACAGTGCTGCAGAAATGAGCTCCACACAAACTCACTCAGACACACACACATGCACATACACACAGAAACACACACATACACATTCACACGTGCACACAAGATAGACCACAGCAGCTCACACAGTGTTTTCACCGTGATGCTCTGTTTCGAATTTGGTTCAATGAAACCATTGCTTTTTCATTTCTCAGTCATGCCAAGGGTGGCTGTGTCATTCCAAAAGACACTTCTCCCACTGCTTGGCCAGAGAAAATATTATGTGTGATGTACATGAGAATATGTGGCCTGATCAAGAGAGCAGAGAGCAGAGAGCAGAATAATTAATTTTTGGTTTTACTTTTACATTTTTTGTTTACTCCCAGTACAGTAGTTTTTTCTTATTTTACTTTGTCTACACCCAACATTTTTGTAATTTGGAAAAATAAAAAAACAACAAAAACCATATTGTACATTTGAGTTGGCCAGTACACTCAAACAATACTGATGCCTAAATAATAAAATGGTAATAGTGTCTTTCATTTTTTACACCAGTGTGTAATTGGCATTTATAATTTGCATTCCTTTGTTGACTAGTGTTTATTATTTCACTCAAATAGAGTGTGCATCACAGGGCAAGACGTCTGTCTTCCGTACATGTTAACATGCAGTACTGTTTAATTTTTATAGTAAAAAAAAATCTTGCTCTAATATGATCAGTAAATTCTCTCTTTTGGTTGAAATTGGCCAATAAAATGAATCGCAGTAAAGGATGTAGTAAGAGGCATTATTACCACTGAGTCAGACCAGTCCATTTTAACAGCCATTAGAATTTAATTGCTTGGGATCTTGACGATGTTTGTTTGTGTTTTATTGCACTTTAACAAACTTAAATTGTTGCCGAGGAAAAAATATCCTGAATTACTGTGGAAGAGAATTCTAAATTAATGTCAAAACCATTGTGACCCAGTAAACATCTCTCTCTGTTTCTCCCCTCTCTCCCTCACACTCTCTCTCCCTCTCTCCCTCTTTCCCTGTCTCACACACTCTCTCTCTCTCCCTCTCTCCCTGTCTCACACACTCTCTCTCTCTCTCCCTCTCTCCCTGTCTCACACTCTCTCTCTCTCTCTCTCTCTCTCTCTCTCTCTCTCTCTCTCTCTCTCTCTCTCCCCTCTCTCCAACTCTCTCTCTTTCCCTCTCTGTCTCCAGGCACAGAGCCGTGTGCGAGTGGAGAATTAATCAGGGATCCTGTAAGGGGTCGGAATAAAGGACCTTGTGGAAGTTGACCCTGTGACATCGGAGGATTAGGGATCCCCGCCACCCCGCCCAGCATACCCCCCCCCCCCTCTGTCCTGCTCACGGGAGGGATGATGCTGACCCCCTCTGGCTCCAGTTTAAACCGCACGCAGGGATAACCAGCGCCACCCCCCCCCTCCGCAACCCCGCCCGCCCCGCCCCGCCCGCCCCTCCTGTGCAGCTGCTGAGATGGGGGACGGGAGCTGGGTGTGTCTGAGCCCGGCCGAGTTCGCCCAGCTGCAGCAGTACAGCGAGTGTGAGTACCATTTCCCACAATCCCCAGCGGTGCGGCCAAGCAATCGGGCCGATTGGTCATGTGGAATAAGGAGGGGTGGAAACAGGGCCGGTT
>CM056383.1:72232022-72247022 GCA_029718625.1 Synaphobranchus kaupii
ACACTGCGGCACACCCGCTCCCAAGCAGCTCCACACTGCGGCACACCCGCTCCCAAGCAGCTCCACACTGCGGCACACCCGCTCCCAAGCAGCTCCACACTGCGGCACACCCGCTCCCAAGCAGCTCCACACTGCGGCACACCCGCTCCCAAGCAGCTCCACACTGCGGCACCCGCTCCCAAGCAGCTCCACACTGCGGCGCGCCCGCTCCCAAGCAGCTCCACACTGCGGCACGCCCGCTCCCAAGCAGCTCCACACTGCGGCACGCCCGCTCCCAAGCAGCTCCACACTGCGGCACGCCCCGCTCCCAAGCAGCTCCACACTGCGGCACGCCCGCTCCCAAGCAGCTCCACACTGCGGCGCGCACCGCTCCCACCGCAGCTCCACACTGCGGCACACCCGCTCCCAAGCAGCTCCACACTGCGGCACGCCCGCTCCCAAGCAGCTCCACACTGCGGCGCGCCCGCTCCCAAGCAGCTCCACACTGCGGCACGCCCGCTCCCAAGCAGATGGAGCGCAAATGAGCGCCGGCGGTAATTACTGACGGGCTCCCGGCCCTATTCAATTACGCCTAACAAGATGAACCAGCACACGCACTGGCACAACTGCAGCCGCATACAAACACACACATACACACACGCCCTCATATGTATTTACACATGCATACAAACACACACACATATTCATAAGTATGTACGCATGCTTACGCACACACACACGCGCACACCTTAATATATATTTACGCATGCATACAAACACACACACACACACACACATACATATTCATAAGTATGTACGCATGCTTACGCACACCACACACACACACACACACACACACACGCACCTTAATATGTATTTACGCATGCAAATACACACACACACCTTGATATGTATTTACGCATGCATACACACACATACGCACCTTCATATGTATGTACGCATGCATACAAACACACACAGACAAAAACACACCTTGATATGTATTTACGCATACATATACACAAACACCCACAAACCTTCATATGTATGTAGGCACACAAACACGCGCACACACACGCGCGCACACACACACACACACACACACACACACTTTCCTTTGGGGAGCACTTAGAAAGAGGAGAACACAGACCATAATTAAAGCAATCTCCTCCACAGCAGATGCTTCAGCTCCATGGGGGGACACAAGGCACAACAAAACACCCAAATAAAAACAGAATCAAAAACACTACTACTCTTTTGTTGAATTTTTCTTCTCTGAAAGAAGAGATAGACACTAACATATAACCGCTCCACCCCCATCCCTCACCCCCTCCTCCAGAAACACTCCCACACACTTACACACACTCAGCCGCACACGCATACACGCAGGCACGTACACACAGCAGCTAAACGTCCCGGGGCTGTGGGATCGGATAAAAGCAAAAACACATCAAGGAGCCTTTGTAAAGAGCCCCCCCGTCGGTGCTGTTAGGAATTTTCACCTCTGCGGGCATTCTAATGCACTAATTGTGGAGCCGTGCCATGCTGAATGGAGGCTGCTGTGTTCAGCCAGTACGTCGGAGGTGGAGGCAGGGCATTTTATTTTATTCACGTCACTGTAAGAGCGTGCTCAGCTGCGTCCCCTGCAGATGTCCATATTCTCTGAGGTAATACGTCACCACCTCAGTTTATATACCTCACCACCTCAGCTAATATACCTCACGACCTCAGCTTATATACCTCACCTCAGATAATATACCTGACCACCTCAGCTTATATACCTCACCACCTCAGCTAATATACCTCACCACCTCATCTAATATACCTGACCACCTCGGCTAATATACCTCACCACCTCAGCTTATATACCTCACCACCTCAGCTTATATACCTCACTACCTCAACTTATATACCTCACCACCTCAGCTTATATACCTCACCACCTCAGCTTATATACCTCACTACCTCAACTTATATACCTCACTACCTCACCTTACACCTCACTACCTCACCTTATATACCTCACCACCTCAGCTTATATACCTCACTACCTCAGCTTATATACCTCACTACCTCAGCTTATATACCTCACCACCTCACCTTACCTCACTACCTCACCACCTCAGCTTGTATACCTCACTACCTCACCTTATATACCTCACCACCTCAGCTTATATACCTCACCCCCTCAGCTTATATACCTCACTACCTCAGCTTATGTACCTCACCACCTCATCTAATATACCTGACCACCTCAGCTTATATACCTGACCACCTCAGCTAATATACCTCACCACCTCGGCTAATATACCTCACCACCTCAGCTTATATACCTCACCACCTCAGCTTATATACCTCACTACCTCAACTTATATACCTCACCACCTCAGCTTATATACCTCACCACCTCAGCTTATATACCTCACTACCTCAACTTATATACCTCACTACCTCACCTTACACCTCACTACCTCACCTTATATACCTCACCACCTCAGCTTATATACCTCACTACCTCAGCTTATATACCTCACTACCTCAGCTTATATACCTCACCACCTCAGCTTATATACCTCACCCCCTCAGCTTATATACCTCACTACCTCAGCTTATGTACCTCACCACCTCATCTAATATACCTGACCACCTCAGCTTATATACCTGACCACCTCAGCTAATATACCTCACCACCTCGGCTAATATACCTCACCACCTCAGCTTATATACCTCACCACCTCAGCTTATATACCTCACTACCTCAACTTATATACCTCACCACCTCAGCTTATATACCTCACCACCTCAGCTTATATACCTCACTACCTCACCTTACACCTCACTACCTCACCTTATATACCTCACCACCTCAGCTTATATACCTCACTACCTCAGCTTATATACCTCACTACCTCAGCTTATATACCTCACCACCTCACCTTACCTCACTACCTCACCACCTCAGCTTGTATACCTCACTACCTCACCTTATATACCTCACCACCTCAGCTTATATACCTCACCCCCTCAGCTTATATACCTCACTACCTCAGCTTATGTACCTCACCACCTCATCTAATATACCTGACCACCTCAGCTTATATACCTGACCACCTCAGCTAATATACCTCACCACCTCATCTTATATACCCCACCACCTCATCTAATATATCTCACCTCAGATAATATACCTCACCACCTGTTTATATACCTCACCACCTCACCTTACACCTCACTACCTCACCTTATATACCTCACCACCTGTTTATATACATCACCACCTCACCTTACACCTCACTACCTCACCTTATATACCTCACCACCTCAGCTTATATACCTCAGTACCTCACCTTATATACCTCACCACCTCAGCTTATATACCTCACTACCTCAGCTTATATACCTCACTACCTCACCTTATATACCTCACCACCTCAGCTTATATACCTCAGTACCTCACCTTATATACCTGACCGCCTCAGCTTATATACCTCACCACCTCAGCTAATATACCTCACCACCTCAGCTTATATACCTGACCACCGCAGCTAATATACCTGACCACCTCAGCTAATATACCTGACCACCTCATCTAATATACCTCACCACCTCATCTAATATACCTCACCACCTCAGCTTATATACCTCACCACCTCAGCTAATATACCTCACCACCTCAGCTAATATACCTCACCACCTCAGCTAATATACCTCACCACCTCATCTAATATACCTCACCTCAAATAATATACCTCACCACCTCAGCTAATATACCTCACCACCTCATCTAATATACCTGACCACCTCACCTTATATACCTCACCACCTCATCTTATATACCTCACCACCTCAGCTAATATACCCCACCACCTCATCTAATATATCTCACCTCAGATAATATACCTCACCACCTGTTTATATACCTCACCACCTCACCTTACACCTCACTACCTCACCTTATATACCTCACCACCTGTTTATATACCTCACCACCTCACCTTACACCTCACTACCTCACCTTATATACCTCACCACCTCAGCTTATATACCTCAGTACCTCACCTTATATACCTCACCACCTCAGCTTATATACCTCACTACCTCAGCTTATATACCTCACTACCTCACCTTATATACCTCACCACCTCAGCTTATATACCTCAGTACCTCACCTTATATACCTGACCGCCTCAGCTTATATACCTCACCACCTCAGCTAATATACCTCACCACCTCAGCTTATATACCTGACCACCGCAGCTAATATACCTGACCACCTCAGCTAATATACCTGACCACCTCATCTAATATACCTCACCACCTCATCTAATATACCTCACCACCTCAGCTTATATACCTCACCACCTCAGCTAATATACCTCACCACCTCAGCTAATATACCTCACCACCTCAGCTAATATACCTCACCACCTCATCTAATATACCTCACCTCAAATAATATACCTCACCACCTCAGCTAATATACCTCACCACCTCATCTAATATACCTGACCACCTCACCTTATATACCTCACCACCTCAGTTTATATACCTCACTACCTCAGCTTATATACCTCACCACCTCAGCTAATATACCTCACCACCTCAGCTTATATACCTCACCACCTCAGCTAATATACCTCACCACCTCACCTTACACCTCACTATCTCACCTTATATACCTCACCACCTCAGCTTATATACCTCACCACCTCAGTTTATATACCTCACTACCTCAGCTTATATACCTCACCACCTCAGCTAATATACCTGACCGCCTCAGCTTATATACCTCACCACCTCAGCTTATATACCTGACCACCGCAGCTAATATACCTCACCACCTCAGCTAATATACCTCACCACCTCATCTAATATACCTCACCACCTCAGCTTATATACCTCACCACCTCAGCTTATATACCTCACCACCTCAGTTTATATACCTGACCACCTCAGTTTATATACCTCACCACCTCAGCTTATATACCTGACCGGCTCAGCTTATATACCTCACTACTTCAGCTAATATACCTCACCACCTCAGCTTATATACCTGACCACTGCAGCTAATATACCTCACCACCTCAGCTAATATACCTCACCACCTCATCTAATATACCTCACCACCTCAGCTTATATACCTCACCACCTCAGCTAATATACCTCACCACCTCATCTAATATATCTCACCTCAGATAATATACCTCACCACCTGTTTATATACCTCACCACCTCACCTTACACCTCACTACCTCACCTTATATACCTCACCACCTGTTTATATACATCACCACCTCACCTTACACCTCACTACCTCACCTTATATACCTCACCACCTCAGCTTATATACCTCAGTACCTCACCTTATATACCTCACCACCTCAGCTTATATACCTCACTACCTCAGCTTATATACCTCACTACCTCACCTTATATACCTCACCACCTCAGCTTATATACCTCAGTACCTCACCTTATATACCTGACCGCCTCAGCTTATATACCTCACCACCTCAGCTAATATACCTCACCACCTCAGCTTATATACCTGACCACCGCAGCTAATATACCTGACCACCTCAGCTAATATACCTGACCACCTCATCTAATATACCTCACCACCTCATCTAATATACCTCACCACCTCAGCTTATATACCTCACCACCTCAGCTAATATACCTCACCACCTCAGCTAATATACCTCACCACCTCAGCTAATATACCTCACCACCTCATCTAATATACCTCACCTCAAATAATATACCTCACCACCTCAGCTAATATACCTCACCACCTCAGCTAATATACCTCACCACCTCAGCTAATATACCTCACCACCTCAGCTAATATACCTCACCACCTCATCTAATATACCTCACCTCATCTTATATACCTCACCACCTCAGCTAATATACCCCACCACCTCATCTAATATATCTCACCTCAGATAATATACCTCACCACCTGTTTATATACCTCACCACCTCACCTTACACCTCACTACCTCACCTTATATACCTCACCACCTGTTTATATACCTCACCACCTCACCTTACACCTCACTACCTCACCTTATATACCTCACCACCTCAGCTTATATACCTCAGTACCTCACCTTATATACCTCACCACCTCAGCTTATATACCTCACTACCTCAGCTTATATACCTCACTACCTCACCTTATATACCTCACCACCTCAGCTTATATACCTCAGTACCTCACCTTATATACCTGACCGCCTCAGCTTATATACCTCACCACCTCAGCTAATATACCTCACCACCTCAGCTTATATACCTGACCACCGCAGCTAATATACCTGACCACCTCAGCTAATATACCTGACCACCTCATCTAATATACCTCACCACCTCATCTAATATACCTCACCACCTCAGCTTATATACCTCACCACCTCAGCTAATATACCTCACCACCTCAGCTAATATACCTCACCACCTCAGCTAATATACCTCACCACCTCATCTAATATACCTCACCTCAAATAATATACCTCACCACCTCAGCTAATATACCTCACCACCTCATCTAATATACCTGACCACCTCACCTTATATACCTCACCACCTCAGTTTATATACCTCACTACCTCAGCTTATATACCTCACCACCTCAGCTAATATACCTCACCACCTCAGCTTATATACCTCACCACCTCAGCTAATATACCTCACCACCTCACCTTACACCTCACTATCTCACCTTATATACCTCACCACCTCAGCTTATATACCTCACCACCTCAGTTTATATACCTCACTACCTCAGCTTATATACCTCACCACCGCAGCTAATATACCTCACCACCTCAGCTAATATACCTCACCACCTCATCTAATATACCTCACCACCTCAGCTTATATACCTCACCACCTCAGCTTATATACCTCACCACCTCAGCTAATATACCTCACCACCTCATCTAATATACCTCACCTCAGATAATATACCTCACCACCTCAGCTAATATACCTCACCACCTCATCTAATATACCTGACCACCTCACCTTATATACCTCACCACCTCAGTTTATATACCTCACTACCTCAGCTTATATACCTCACCACCTCAGCTAATATACCTCACCACCTCAGCTTATATACCTCACCACCTCAGCTTATATACCTCACTACCTCAGCTTATATACCTCACCACCTCACCTTACACCTCACTACCTCACCTTATATACCTCACCACCTCAGCTTATATACCTGACCACCTCACCTTATATACCTCACCACCTCAGTTTATATACCTCACTACCTCGGCTTATATACCTCACTACCTCACCTTATATACCTCACCACCTCAGCTTATATACCTCAGTACCTCACCTTATATACCTGACCGCCTCAGCTTATATACCTCACCACCTCAGCTAATATACCTCACCACCTCAGCTTATATACCTGACCACCGCAGCTAATATACCTGACCACCTCAGCTAATATACCTGACCACCTCATCTAATATACCTCACCACCTCATCTAATATACCTCACCACCTCAGCTTATATACCTCACCACCTCAGCTAATATACCTCACCACCTCAGCTAATATACCTCACCACCTCAGCTAATATACCTCACCACCTCATCTAATATACCTCACCTCAAATAATATACCTCACCACCTCAGCTAATATACCTCACCACCTCATCTAATATACCTGACCACCTCACCTTATATACCTCACCACCTCAGTTTATATACCTCACTACCTCAGCTTATATACCTCACCACCTCAGCTAATATACCTCACCACCTCAGCTTATATACCTCACCACCTCAGCTAATATACCTCACCACCTCACCTTACACCTCACTATCTCACCTTATATACCTCACCACCTCAGCTTATATACCTCACCACCTCAGTTTATATACCTCACTACCTCAGCTTATATACCTCACCACCTCAGCTAATATACCTGACCGCCTCAGCTTATATACCTCACCACCTCAGCTTATATACCTGACCACCGCAGCTAATATACCTCACCACCTCAGCTAATATACCTCACCACCTCATCTAATATACCTCACCACCTCAGCTTATATACCTCACCACCTCAGCTTATATACCTCACCACCTCAGCTAATATACCTCACCACCTCATCTAATATACCTCACCTCAGATAATATACCTCACCACCTCAGCTAATATACCTCACCACCTCATCTAATATACCTGACCACCTCACCTTATATACCTCACCACCTCAGTTTATATACCTCACTACCTCAGCTTATATACCTCACCACCTCAGCTAATATACCTCACCACCTCAGCTTATATACCTCACCACCTCAGCTTATATACCTCACTACCTCAGCTTATATACCTCACCACCTCACCTTACACCTCACTACCTCACCTTATATACCTCACCACCTCAGCTTATATACCTGACCACCTCACCTTATATACCTCACCACCTCAGTTTATATACCTCACTACCTCGGCTTATATACCTCACCACCTCATCTAATATACCTCACCACCTCAGCTTATATACCTCACTACCTCAACTTATATACCTCATCACCTCACCTTACACCTCACTACCTCACCTTATATACCTCACCACCTCAACTTATATACCTCACCACCTCAGCTTATATACCTCACCACCGCAGCTAATATACCTCACCACCTCAGCTAATATACCTCAGCACCTCAGCTAATATACCTGACCACCTCAGCTTATATACCTGACCACCTCAGCTTATATACCTCACTACCTCAGCTTATATACCTGACCACCTCAGCTTATATACCTCCCACCTCAGCTAATATACCTCACCACCTCAGCTTATATACCTGACCACCGCAGCTAATATACCTCACCACCTCAGCTAATATACCTCACCACCTCAGCTTATATACCTCACTACCTCAGCTTATATACCTCACTACCTCAGCTTATATACCTCACCACCTCACCTTATATACCTCACCACCTCACCTTATATACCTCACCACCTCAGCTTATATACCTCACCACCTCAGCTTATATACCTGACCACCGCAGCTAATATACCTGACCACCTCAGCTTATATACCTCACCACCTCAGCTTATATACCTGACCACCTCAGTTTATATACCTCACTACCTCAGCTTATATACCTGACCACCTCAGCTTATATACCTCCCACCTCAGCTAATATACCTCACCACCTCAGCTTATATACCTGACCACCGCAGCTAATATACCTCACCACCTCAGCTAATATACCTCACCACCTCATCTAATATACCTCACCACCTCAACTTTCATAGGCTCAGTCTCTCCATTCCTGAGCAGCACCGTGGATTCATCAAGGCAAGGGGACACTACAGCACATAGCAGACTGAAAATCCATCTTACATCAGTAAACTGATTAAGCATGCTATACATTTATACAACAATAATGACTTGATTAGCAGATGCCTCTGTCCAAGGTGGCTTACATACAGTAGCCCACATATATTATGGATATAATCCATTTATACAGCTGGACATGTACTGAAGCTGTGTGCATCACCAATGTCCCAGCTGAGATTTGAACCCACAGCCACATGGTTAGGAACCCGACTCCTTGGCTACGGCACCACACTACTCACAGTTCTGGCTGCGTTTCGTATTGAAAGACGGGCGTTGGATGTAACACACAGGAAGTCACACAGCTGTTGTGTATGCGCGCACCTTCCCCAGACGCCTTTCCTTCCTCTTATTCTGTACCGCGTATCACGGTATCCATGAGCCCAATTCCTTACCTCCCACCACACGGTTCAGTTTGCCCATGAGCTACAGCTCGAGTTCACACCGCAATTTCACAGTGGTGAAATGAATTGCTTTGCAGCTGTAATTAATTTTCTACATCGCCGTGAGCTTTCAAGCGACACCCAGCTCACGAACACAGGTGGTGACGCTAAATAAAAACATACAACCATACAGAGTAACCGCAGGAGAAGAATCCATCACTCAAACTTCAAATAAAATGCATCAGTAATCATAAAATTTTCAGGTACAAAATACATTCAAATGTTATGTAAGTTTTATGTAAGGTGCTGGCCAACTCAGTAACACGTCTGAGATGTGTGTGTGTGCATGTGTGTATGTTTTTGTTTGTGAAAAAAGAGAGAGTGACAGAGAGAGAGAGAAACAGAATAAATGTGCATAAGAGTGTAAGATTGTGTGAATGTGTGTGTGAGAGAGAAAGAGAGTGTGAGAAAGAGCTGATATATGAATTATAAGCTGATGTGAGTGGGACTCTGCCTTGCTGTCAGAACTCAGCCCTGGCTCTGACACAGCCGGACCTTGAGCGCCCTCAGACGCTCTGTACCATGGCACCCAATCAGAAAAAACGGTCTAAAAGTGACAAACGGCACCATCAGATACACGCTCTCAAAGTGACAAACCGGGCCATCGGTCGGGCAGCTCTACAGTGACAAACCACGGCAGGCAGCGCGCCAGACCTCTCGCGGGAATGACAGGGTGACGGTCCGGGGCTGAGGACGGGGACGACAGACAGCTGTCGAGCGCTTAGGCTGGCCCGTCATGCAGGGGGCTCGCGCGCTGTCCGCCCCCTTCCCCCCCCGCAGTCTGCTCGCCGCTCAAACGGGCGAGGTCCCGCTGCCCCAGACGGGAGCTGTGAACTGTAACGAGGCGCGGCGCGCGTCTGAGCCGGGGGCTCTCGGCCGTGACTGTTCTCCACCACCCCGAAAAAATGGACCCGCACCAGAGGGCGCTCTTCCTCCTAACCAGCACAGCTCCGCCCCTCCACACTTGCCGCGCAGGGAGGTGCACCCAGGCAGAGAGAGATGCGGGCAGGTGCTTTGGGCGGGGATGGTGTACACGCGCCACATACCCAACATTCACCCAACAGTCGTCAAGCCCCGGCCCTGCTCAGCCTGGCCCTGCATGTCAGCTGTGCTGTGTCACACACCGGCGGTAATTACAGACCCCCAACCCCCCCCCACCCCGCCCTGTCCTCAGCCCCTGGCCCACAGGTGCGTCAGTGATGGGGGGAATTCGGGGCAATTCCAGTAGTCCCGGACTGTGGGGTGCGTGTGAGTGACTTTGCAGGTTGACTTTGACTTTGTGTCAGCCGGGTTATTGAAATCCACCACCACCCTCCTCCAGCTACAGCTGCTAATTGCATTTTGACAGATTGTTACCGCATGTCTGTAAATCACAGGCAAGCAAAGAGGGGGAGCAGAGATATGGAGAGAGAATGAGAGGAAAGGGGGAGAGAAAGAGAGATGAGGAAGAGGAATTGGGAGGGAGTAGGATAAAACATATAAGCTTTTACCGTATATTGAGCCATGTATATATTCTTTATTTTATCCTTTGTTTGGAGCACTTGTTTGGAGATTTTGTTGAGAGAGAAAGACGGCAAGATACATTTGTGGCTTCATTAAGGCATCATATTTAACAGCTGTCAATAAAAAACATATATGCCTCAGCAGGAAGGAAATAAAAAAAACATTAAGCACAACAAAAATCCACAAAAACAAAACAAAACAACAGTTCCCTCAAGAACTCTCAGAGAGAGAGAGAGGGAGTGAAAGAGGTAGAGAGAGAGAGCGACATAGAGAGAGAGAAAGAGTGAAAGAGGTAGAGAGAGAGGTAGAGAGAGAGAAAAAGAGAGAGAGAGAGAGAGATGCCATGCTTTAAAACCCAGACAGATGCCCATCTGTCCCGCTGTGGCGACCTTCAGTGGGGTAGCAGACGGCCTGGGTGAGAGAGCACGCCCATTACACCAGCAAATCACCCATCCCGGGACTGCACTTCCGCTGTAATGGCCCACAGCATCAGGCCTCAGAGCTCCAGTAACATCCCCTCTGGCCTGGTCGCCATGGCACAGGGAGGGGTAGGGGGAGGAGTCAGGCCTGGCACAGATAGGCCCCGGGCCCTGATGTCGCTCCGCCTGTTGCCCCCACTCTGCTCGTGTGCGCTGAACACAGGGCCCCCCTGAGAACGCATGATACTAATGCGAGCCCGGAGGGAACGCCACTCAGCCGCCGTAACGGCCGTGGGCGATGGAAACGAGCCGGCCGTTTTCAGCTATTTTCCGTATGCGAGCGCGGCCGACGAAAGCTCTCGCAGAACACGCGGGCCTTAGGAGAAAGAGCGGGGGCGGATTAAGCGGTCGCGTGTTTCCAGAGGGAACGAAAACGCATGCGCACATATTCATACACACACACGCAGATACACACACGCGCTGCACATCTGACAAACTGGACACAATAAGCCGGGGGCCGGTTGTCCATCCGCTCTTCCTCCAGATTTCCGTGAGAGAGCAATAAATCCGACAGCACCACACACCCCCATAATGCCCCGCCCCCTACTATTACCTCATACTTCCCTACACCCGTTTCCTGTCCCTCATTGGCTGTTCATGTGGTTGGGTTCACACTCACAGTCAGCAGGTCTGTTGTGGCGTGGGGGGGGTCAAGGTAAGGTGGAACGAGAAGGAACAGCACCACCCGGCCCCTGATCATGCCTGCACCCGAACCTGCCCCCGCCCCGCCCCGCCCCGCCCCACCGAACACTCTTAACTCCCTGTTTTCACAGCTCCCTTCACCAGCAGACAGCTGGGACAGGATGCCAGGGCGGCCCACTCCGATCCCCCTTTTACTGGGAGTGACTCAGGGGACAGGGCGAGACTCAGGGATCCGGCGGGGTAACCGACCGTGCAGGGGTAACGGCGCTGGGGTAACGGCGGAGGGGTAAAGCGGCGGTCACCGCTCTCGGGTACTCAAGGTGACAGAGAACAGCTTTCATAATAATAACCCTAAGAACAAGTGGGTGGTTCAGTTTTTTTCGCCATTCATTGACAGGAATGTTTGTTTGATATTAAGCCTTTCAACAAAAGCACTCTGTATCCACTTTTTCAGTCATACATCCTCCTCTCCCTCTCTCTCTCACACACACACACACACACACACACACAGACACGTCCCTCCGAGTGTGAGACTCACAGGAAGTTGACGCAGCCGGTGCCCGGTGGGGGGGCGATCCAGACGAAGCTGAGGCTGGTGGAGGGCAGGTGGCTGACATGGGACGCCACCACACTGCACACAAACTGGGTCCCAAACTGCCGTTCTGACATCACTCCTGAGAGAGAGGGAGAGAGAGACAATCAAATGAAATCAATCAACATTTTATTTATATAGCACTTATCGTACAAGTGAATGTGATTCAAAGTGCTTTCCAGTGCAGGAAATAAATGATTGAAAGAGAGAGATTCTGTCAGCATAAACATCCCACAGTAAAAGGAGTAATTAATAAACTACAATTAACTAACAAGATGGATTGACAGGGCAGCTTACAAATAGAGAAGAGGGTCAGTTTGGCTTTGGAGTACGGAAAACAAATCAAAAGACCGAATCAAGAGAGCATAAAGATACAAACAAAGACACACAAAGAGAAAGGGTTTACAGAGACAAAAAATAGCTGCCCGCCCATAAATAGGCTAAACCTCACAGGGGGACTGACCCTGTGGCTCCTTCCGAAAAAAGAGCTGGAACAGAATCTGGCTTGTGGAAATAAACTTGCCTGTTAACTGACGTGCTTTTCAAAGGTCTACTTTCCCTGCTATTGTAGTGGCTGAGTCTGCTATATCCCACAAGGACTCGTGACCGGGAACCTTGGTAGGATTTTTTAATTCCGACACAGTGAGAGGGGGGTGTGTGTGTGTGTGTGTGTGTGTGTGTGTGTGTGTGAATGGGTTGAAGGGGGCAGGGTAGGGTGTAGGGGGGGTTATGAGGAGACAGCAGCAGACAGTGGGGGGACAGAGTGATGGATGGGCTGTTGTTCTGTATCAGTCCGACAGCAATCATCGCTGTGCTGGGCCTCGCATTACAAGCCACTGGGGATTAGCAACCCTCTCCCCTGAGTCCTAACACCTACCTACCCACACACACACCAACCTACTCACCCACCCCCACACATACACACCAACCTACCCACCCCCACACACACACACCCTCCTGCCAGCCCCACCTTTTCCCTGAATGAAATAACGCAGTGTAATAGCGTTCTTATTAATGGCTGGTAATGTAGCGAGATGATTCCATCACTGTAATTACATCATGCATCTCGGCCGAATCCTGTCACACAATCCTTTTTTTCATTAAGCAGTAATGATGGGAGTAATAATGTCACAGGGGCTCTGGCGCACAATTTAAGCAATCGCCGCGCGCAAAATATTAATGTTCCCGCCTTTTCATCTCGAGAGCGCTGGGGCCCGCCCCCTCCCCAAACGGCCATCGCTCCTGCCCCGCATGGTCACCCAGAAACGCCCCCAGAAAGATCATATCCCTCATCCCTTCCAGCCGAACAGGACCTCAATAAGTCCTCCGTTTCAGTGTTTGGTCCTTCTGCAGCAGGTATAATGAGGGCCCTGGCACACCCCCCCGGCCCCTGACGCACTGCTTGCCCCACGCTGAATAATGCATTCCCCCCGCTTATGGGCCCCCGTCGCCGCGCCACTGCCGCCAGGCCGTCCGACCATCCCGAACGCGTGCCGACGGCCCCTGTGCCCCCAAACGATATTCCCCTGGTGGAACCACAGAGGCGAGAGGCTTAGGAACGTAGGGGGAGTTGGGTGGGGGGTGGGCGGGCAGGTGTGGGTGGGGGTGAGGGAGGCAGCAGCTGGAGGTGCTTAAAAGGCTGCTGTAATCGTGTGTTTGTCTTGAATTAATTGAGATTTAAGTGATAACACAAGGTCAGGCCGGAAAATTGAATTGCAGCTAGGACGCCTTCAAAGCAGGTAATTCAGCACCCCTTCCCCACCCCCCCCCCCCCCCTCCCCCCCCCCCCCCCCCCATGTAGTCCAGGCACAAATCCCCCAGAGTACTGTAGTCTACCACACGCAAACAAGCTTAGCAAAGAGGCACTCTTTAATTCAGCCTGGTCAGGTCATGGGCCGTTTCTAAAATGTCCAGGTTCTTCTAAGGTCTCGGTCCACGGACAGACTCCAGGGCTTAGGAGACTTTTA
>CM056383.1:72249522-72263235 GCA_029718625.1 Synaphobranchus kaupii
GTGTTATCGGGTCAGAAACAGGATCTGCAGTGCTGTGCAGCCCCTGTAAGAGAGGCTGAGCTCCAGAACACAGGACGACTCCTGTCAGCACACACAGGGCAAGGCTGTTCTCTTTCACCTTTGCTTTTTCACAATCCCTTCAAAGGTCGTGGCCATAAAGCAACTTCGTTGGAAATTGAATCGAACTTAATTGAATGAGAGATTATTATTATTTTTATTTTATTTTTTAAATTGAAATGAAAAATGAAATAGATTCATAAAATCAAATGAATCTATTCTCTGTGGTGATTTATCTAAACTTTTCTTCCATTTGTCATTTGTTATTTCAGAATATGCTCTAGCAGCAAAGGTTTGCAGGGCAACAAAACCAAATTTAATATGAATTGGAGAGTAGGAGACAGAGATAGATATAGAGAGAGAGAGAGAGAGAGAGAGAATGAGAATTTAAAACCACATTTATTGTCACAGTTCAACAACATAGACAGGTAAAAATCTAATTACAATCACCAGAACACAGAGAAAGAGAGAGAGCATGATATAGAGAAAGAGAGAAACGCACGGAGGGCAAAGAGTGACCAAAAATAGCCTCAACCCAACAACAACCCCAACAGTTAACACCAACATATCCTGAAGCAAAGTATAAACAAACTGATGACCTATTATATGACACAAAAACAATAAAGTGAGGGCCTTAGAGAGTGAGTGCACCAGGGGAACTGTCAACAGTGAAGACATAAGAGCGGGAAACAGACTGAAAACACACAGACTGGATGAGCAGTGACTGGCCACGGAGCCTAGGAGACACCAGCAGGCCTGGTGGCCCAGACAGGACAGGCTGCCTTCATTCTGTCACACTCAAGTGCTGGAGACAGAGCTGCAGTTTGTGAGCAAACATGAAAAATACAGAGGGGGGGGGGGGGGGGGGGGGGGTGTGGAGCAATGCACTCCCCCAATATACATGAAATGTGCTCTGAATTTAGCACCAGCGAGGCTGCTGGTCCTCTGAGGAAAGAGGAGGAAATGTGCCGCTTTAGCTGCACAGCACAGTACAGTATTTTCCCACTTTCCACATATGGAGGGAGCCATGCAACATTAAAATACAGACCATGCTACATGGATACATATTAATGTATATGTTGTGTACAGAACGTGTAGAATTTGCTTTATTACTAGTGCTAATATTATAGTTCCGTTTTCCATCGGACATACTGGTTTACACTTTCAGTGCTCAATGCCTTTGCCATGGAAATGTACTCTTGTCATGCAAAATAAAGCGGAACTGATATTAGGAGCTTTTTGATTATGCGCTCAAAATGGATCATTTTTTCAACTCTCAACACTTCACACAACAGTTAATTTCACACTTAGCAGCAGCTATACGCAGGTGCTCAATGTGCTGCCTGCTACTACTACAGTTTTTTAATAAGCAAAACATGAATTCTCAAGGATCGTGCAGAGATATTCAGCAGTGCACTGCAAAGAAGAAAAGGAAAGCACGTTGTGTTTTTTATTTTTAAACTTCAGTCCCACGGGATACCAGAGATCTTTGCAGGAGAAACTCGAGTGAGAATATGTGCGCGCATGAGCCAGAGAGAGTGAAAAGTGTACCATGCCAAAACAAAGCAATTTGAACCGAGTCAAGGTGGGAGTTGGAACAAGAAAATGCATGAGAGAAAGTGTAGAGAGAGCAGAAAGGAAATTAAAAAGTGAGAGACAGAGACAGTGTGTGAGAGAAAGAGAGAGGGACAGCAAGAGAGGGAGTGTGAGAGACAGAGGAAGAGAGAGAGAGAGAAAGAGAGAGGGTGAAAAGACAGTCAGATGCACTCCGTGACACAGCTGCTATGTGACTTGACTACTCTCAGAGATTTTTGATTCCCCACCGTAAAGTACACCATGGCTTCCGCTCACTCTACATAAACTGCAGATAATAAAATATTCCTTTCAAGTACAAGTTAAAACAAAAACATTATTCAATTTTGTCCAAATCCCTAATGCACCAGTGAAGCAACAAGCTTTGGAGAAATCTGACAAGGAGCTCTGGCTAGGGAGCCTGGGAAACGAGCGCTCTCCTGCAGCCTAATAGAATTGTGGGGGGGAAAAAAGACAAACGGCAGAAGCCTTAAGATGTCTGTGATGCCGGTTTAGACAGTTATGAGCTGGTTTAGGCAGTTATGAGTGCGACTCCTCGGGCTGGTGTGTTCTTATCCTACACTGCCCCATGTCTCCATCCTCTCCCACACAGCTGTCCTGCTCCTTACAGCACTTACAGAACCTCTCATACTGTAACGGGACTCATCTCTCTACACACATCTCTCCTACAGTGCAGCGTATCTCTCCGACAGTACAGCATGTCTCCTACAGTACAACCCCAAAAGAGTTTTCTGGGATACAACCATTAATGTTATCAGGGAGTAGAACTATCGCTGTCACAGCTGGGCCTGACCTCTCAACCGTACTGTGCTGGCTCCTGCTAGCTTGAAACAACATCTTTCACAGTCAATCCTAAATACCGATGGTCCAGAGATAAGAGATTAAAATGAAATGCATTATGATTCACTAAATACATGACAGTAGCTGAAAAATAACATTGACATAAAAAGTTCTAAATTTGGATGCACAAAATGGAATTCTGCCAGTTGAAATCTGAGCGGTAAGAGGGTGTGTACGGGGGTGTGCATAACGATTAACAGCACTCAAGCTTCTTTCTTATGCACAGTAAGATCTATAGTGTTAAATCAACTCTTACAGAGTACATGTGGTCCCTAATGGACTCATATGCACTCTGTTAGAGTTGAATTAACTCTTAATTCACTATGTGGGGTGAAAACAGCATGTAACAACCGACCCCATGCTACAACTGAATCAGCCTTCCCCCTACTTTTGGTTCTTGGTTAGAATAGTTAGCTTGCAGCAGTAGTGAGTTGCATCTGTACTCACTGACCTGGCAATGCTGTTAGCCAGATCTGCCAGTACCGCTCATATTAATCAGGTCAATGAACTTGTGTTTATCCTATATTAAGTCGCTCTGAATAAGAGGGTCTGATAAATTACCGTAATGTAATGTAACACAATGTTAAGTGATAAAACATTAATGGGAGATTTAACGACAGTGTGCAGGAAATTATTGGTGGTACTGCACTATCACCTTGGTGCAGTTATAAATTCTGCAAAGTGGTAAGCGCATTACATGTCAGTAAAATACACTGTGGGTAGTCATGCATTAAAATTCTAAATGAGGTTATTGAACACACTACTGGGATGTGAGGATATATAGGAACAGTGCTTAACCATGATGGTTGTACTATTTATTGTAACTTTGTGTGGAATTTTACCTTCTGGCAACCCTGGCCTGCTGTGCATATTTAGGAAGGTAGGACTAAACATGAGCAAAGTATTTTTCAGACATAGTGTCCAAAATAAAGGATTATGCAGTTATCCATGTTTTATTAAGCATGTAATACCGCATCATATTCTTAAGTATCAACTTGGCAACAGGAGCAGGTTGGTCGGTTATTGTAGTGGTCACATTACAGTTGCTGCAACAACAGTTAAAAATCAGTACTAAAAAGCACCCCCCCAAATCACACATCCCCAACCTCCACCCCCTTTCATATGCAGATTGACCACTTCTGAGCCGTCTGATGTGATTAATTACAGCGGAAAATGACCTGTTAACTCCCACGGTACGGCTCTAAGGAGTAATCTCAGCAAATATGAATGCAAACGCTCAGACATGAGACGGGGGGGAGGGAAAGCCGGGGGCTGAAGCTGTGTGCATGTATGAAGAATTGTGGTGGGGGGAGGGGGCGGGGGCATCGCATGATTGACAGTGGGGGCTGAGACCGCTTCACAGAGCATTTCCATTAGCCATAGATGCGAACGATTACGGTTTGGCAGAGCGTATAAGGATCTGTAAAGTATGGGTGACTGAAGAGGTGGGGGGGGGTAAACGGCAGGGTGTGGGCATTGTGGTGTGGCTGGGTTGATGTTAATATGATGTTGAATACAGACAATACGCTGCTCTATTAATGAATGCACCGCAGTCCATTTCATAATCAGCTTAATACAAGGGCCTTTGTTCCCTCTTCTGCCCTCCCGTCCACATCTTTCCTGCCCAGTTTATCTTTTTCAAACCCATCTCTCTGCCTTGCACTCCACTCTCCCTCTCCTCTTGCTTTCTTTGTCTGGTCTTTATATCACTCCATCAATGTCTTCTCATTTCCCACCACCCCATCCCTCTCTCCCTCTCTCTCTCTCCATGTTGGAACAGACGGGTGAAGGGCAGCCGGGTGCAACAGTCTGGTGCACTCCAGGAGAAGAAGAAAGAGATAACCGCAGACCCAACCATCCCTATATTATGTTCAATACTCCCATATAAATGATAATTCGCTGAGCATTCAGGGTCAAAATATGGTGCCAATTGCAGGATGAACTGCAGATACAAATGACAATAATAGATATCATGTGTTTTTGTTTTAATGTCTAAACATCAGAACATCTTAGCTTAGTTACATATTTTAACAGTAAATCCAGCAAAATGTTCAGTTTCTAAAATGTTACAGTTTACATGCTACATATTAGGTCATAACTACATAAAGTACTTATGAACCCAAAGCATGGACTGGTGTTCTATTTGATCAATTAGCCCCATATTTTACTTTATATTCATTAGTGAAATTGGCTTTCATGCACCTAGCTTACGGCAACAAATGATTTATAATATTGCAGAATGCAAGTCTCTCTACTCTATTTACTCTGGCCCTTCAGAGGCAATTTCCACCCTAGTTTTATTTAAATGTCAAAATCTAAAAAAATATTCCCTGCACATCCATGGTTTTACGTTTGAACTGAAGAAGAAGCTGTATCATTCAGAAATTTGCAACAGAATACATTTATTTCAGAATAGTCACATATAATATATATATAATAACCATAACATACGTCGCCTAATGTATTTAAATACGTTTAAAAAAGAACGTACGAAAGCGCATGCATATTTACACAAGAACATCAAAGTATTTCAGCCCTAAGTGCGACGGGTGGTCGCTGTTGAAATGTCGACTGTACGGGACTTTGGCAAAATATAACAAGATAAACTCTTCAGGGTTCATCAGAAAACAGCTGTAGCTGAATATACTGGTAAGTACTTGGTTTCTTAAACATATTTAAACGAGAGATTTTGGAGAAAAAAATATATGTATATATGTACAGTAAGCAAGGGAAAACGGCGAATGCTCATTTGTACAACGTCTTAAAAAAATATTATTGTTTCTATAATATTTAATGAACATGATTTTCTTAGCGTGTATAAACGGTGCATTTTACACATTTTACAGTCTGTGGCTGTAGCCAGAGGAGGGTCGTAAGTGCTTTGGGCTATTAATAGCGCCCTCCTAATTTATTGCACTGCAGTGTAACTGGAGAAGCTGAGGTTTTCGCAAGAGGCTACCCTTTTAAAAAATACTGCGTCAAAATTTACGGGGTTTTCTTAAACCTGGTAGTTTATCATTTCAGACGAACACAAATACTGTAATTGAGACGGATACGTCTCAACCACTAGGGGTGAAGTTTATAGAGTTAATGGATATTTGTCCATAAGGGAACAGGACTGGAGACTAGAAGGTTGCACGTTCAAAACCCAAGCGTGTCACAGCATTTAACCTGGAGTTCTTCAATTAATATCCATATGTATGAATGGACACTATGCCAAATGAGTTCCTGGATCACCCTGAATAAGGGACGTCTCTACAGGTTAAGTAATATTAACAGACCTGCTGTTAATTTTTTTTTTCTGCTTCTTACTCATTCAAAGACATCAGTCCTTCACTCCCACATGAAAGCTAAGGCCTGGACCAGCATGCATGACGACCCACCCTATGAACACATACTTAAGATTCAACGGGACTGTAGGTGGGCCCCGACCAGTGCGAAACCCGGGAACGTTAAAAAGGAACATCACCCCGGGGTCTGACCGTGTTTACACAGCACTGAATATTTCTGCATTACAGCGCAAGCGCATCCAAGATGATTCGCCATGCGAGTTATTAAATGCGCAGCAAGGAAATGTTATGTGAGACGGCAGCTCTTGCGAAAAGGTGCAGGTTATTTGATTTCATCTGCGGGGAGCCTTATTTCATACTGCTATTAATATTAATCTCGGCAGACGGTATGTGTGTGTGTGTGTGTGTGTGTGTGTGCGCGCGTGTGTGTTGTAATGAAATGCAATCCAGAGCAGCTTGTTTGAAAGCAGATATCAGCGTACATGAGGCCGATCGTTTGTCTTCCCGCGTGCCACAGGAGCGCAGAGACGAGCCGCGCATGCAGATACGGGGATGAGCGGAGCCGCGAGCCGCTCCGCCGCGCAGTCCGTCCCTCTCTCCGCCGCGCAGTTCCGTCCCTCTCCGGCACTCTGGCGACTCAGAGCCGAGGCGTGCGACGGGACAATGGTGTGTGCGCCGCGGCGGGACGCTCACAGCACTTCGGACACGGCGAGCGCTTTCGCGGCAGGAGGGGGGGGAATGGGAGCCTGCGTAGGAGAATGTGTGGTCAGTGGATCCACAAGCGCGGATGACGCGTGCGCGTGAGAACGACCCCCCTCTCCCTCCCCTCCCCTTGACACCAGCCCCCTGGAGCTGATGTGATCTCACTGCTCCTGCTGTCATCTGGAAATGACAAAACTCCCCAGCAGGAAAGCTCTCCTGAGCTGGGTAGGAGGGCAGAGCGCCGAATCCCCTGTCACAAGCGGACAGACAGTAATGTGCTAACGGCCCCCGCTGTCAGAACCAGATGCATCACGCACTGAAACACGTGCACGTGACCCGAGCTCCCGCCACCCAGCGCAGTCGCCCCTCCTAACGAGCTCCCTTTGGCCTGGCCCGCTGGCCCGGACGACTCCACCGTAAATATTTACACCCTCGCTCCACAAACAGCCCCTCCGCCATCGGCGTGGCTCAGCCAGCAGCTCTCAAAGCCTGGCTCGGAACGCACAGAGGGACTGTGGCCAAAGAAGGAAATGGCTAATGGTACAGTCATATATACAGTATATATACATACGATGTCTGAAACACACCATCCAACCCTCAGCAGTGCCAATTCAGTCTGTCATTAAATAGTTTTTCGCCCTTTAGATTTTCCAAGCAAAAATTGGTTTGACATTCCGGAACATTCCGGACAACGTTTGCTGAAGCTTGGACATTAATATGAGAAGATGTCAGAGATCTTGTCTGCACTTGACCTTAGAACCGACGCTCTTAAGATTGATGCGTTTTCCGTAAATTTTTCCTGCACACATCGGCTCTGCAGACGGTGCTAAAGATTTAGGGCGTGACGGCGCAGAGGGAGCCTTGCTCTCGAGGACAATCTCAAGGTTGGCCGGAAAGACAGTCGGGCGCCAGCACGTTTTGGGGGGTGCGCGGAGAAGAGCCCCGGTCTTTTTCTGGCACCCTTTCACCCGCCGAGAGGAACCGTCGCAGCATCTGCCAATCACCCCCGCCATGGCAACGGAGTGGCATCGCCATGGTTACACCGGAGGTCCGCTTGGCACTGCCAGGACGAAGCTGTGTGGTAATGGCCATGGAGAGGACTGCCAGTGCTGAGGGGGGGAAAAGGGGCAACAAACACTGTGGGGAACTAAAATGGGAATTTGCCACATGAATGGAGGGTAGTTCAGCTGGCACTAAAGGCACCTGGAGGTATCCACTACTGTGTGTGTGTGTGTCTGTGTGTGTGTGTGTGTCTGTGTGAGTTTTGTTGCATGTCTTAGGGTGCGAGTGTGTGTGCACCGCTGTTGGGGAATACATGTGCAGGGTGAAATAACAAATGACCCCCCCCCCCCCCCCCCCCCCCCCTGTATATCAATAGAACAATTCATGTTTCATGGAAGCCATCCATCATCAATGGGTCATAACCTAGCAGGGCAAAGTTATACACAATCAAGATGCCAAGATACTTTGTTGAAGGCTGGCATGTGTTAAAACGCCGTTTTGACAGAACCCAGCCAGCGCAAAGAGTTCCTGAATAGCCCGTTTGCTTGTACAGTGTTTCTCCGCATCTTAAGGATTGGCTTAAAGACATCCACCTTCCCTTCAGTTTAATACATGACCACTGGCTTGTTTTTAGGCCCATTAATCATCATTTTACCTTCTTGTATGGGTCGATAATCCTGTCATCTTTTAGATTGCCATTATCTAGAGGTCCAGTCATTTTCCCCAAGAGGAATACAAATGATTTCGCCTTCAAAGGATGACACATTTGAGGGCTCTCAGGGTTCTCGCTAAAGGAATGCATCCTACGGTCTAAAGCAGGCCCCACAGGCTGACAGAGAGAAAGAGAGAGAGAGAGAGAGAGAGGCATCTGCAGTATGTCTGCGCACAGCGGCTGCACAGCTTAGCTGGTGAACGGCGTAGTGAAAGGAAGGGGGTGCCTGGCTGCCTGTCGTTTATGTGCTCAAACTACTCTCTCCTGAACTGCCACAGGGTGTTGCAGCGGGCTTATAACTGTCATTGGGCATCACAAAGAAGGGGATAAAAATAAAAATAAAGGAATTAAAAAAAATATATTTTCAAAAAAAGTTTTTTAATTCCAAGAATTCTGCAGCCGTGTCCCCTGTTACTAATCAGAACACAAGCGCAGCTGTTACTTCTGACTACAATAAGAGGATTACTCTGAAATAAGCTTGCGGTGCCTCAGTGGTGTTCACTGGGCAAATTTAGGGGTTAAGGGCACTTGGTCTCTGTTCATCACTAAAATGGGATTTTGAGGAATAATGTTGGACCTGGTCCCACACATTCGATCAGGAATGGCGCCACGGTACATTATGTTTTATGGTATTCCGACCATCCACAGTACATCCTGAGTCAAGTTTGGCCCATTAAGAGCTGCCAAAGAATACATGTAGCAGCAACACTTGCCTCTAACCTGTGTGCAGTGTGACCTCTTCAAACAACCAATAAACAAGTCTAACTTGTTAGTGGGGCCGGCTTGTTTATTGTGACTAACCGATAAACAGCCACTGCAAGGACAACCACTGCACAAGAGATGATGCACATGATTTAACTATCACCTCTTTGATAGTGATAGACTAAAGAGTTTATTCTATCTATCCCTACTTGACCAGACCTTGAGTGATGGTAAGTGTGAGGGGCTGAAGACCAAACTCCCACTCAACAGGACCCCAGGACTTCTGTCCTGAAAGGACAATAATGTTGAAATGAGAGTCTGAGCTGTAACGACGGAGGGCAGCTGCTCTCCCTCGCTGAGAGAAGTGGCAAAGTCAGAGAGCGCCTCTCCTCTCCCGGTCGGTGGCCCCCCGAGGGGACCGAGCAGACACACGTCCCCGGCAGGGACTGCTCCTGTCCGTCCGTCTGTCCCACGGGGGTCCCCATGTGCGTCCTTGCCATCCCGGCCGGGAGGCGTCAGGCTAATTTGATTTTTAATCCGACGCGACTCTCTGCTAATTATTTGAGGTCTTGATTAATTAATCGGATTTGACTCGTGCTAATTTTGCGACCCCGCAAACATGGAAAAACACCGGGGGCCGGGTACTTCGGGAGCAATCAAGTGACACGCGTGTGGAGGCTGACGGCGGGACGGGAGACGGAGACGGACAGGTGTCGAGGCTGCGCCGCGAACCCTGTCCGCGCGGGGGCGGGGCGGCATTGTGCGGGTGAGGTGAGCGGGCGTACGGACGGGGGTAGCGTGGATGGTGGAGAGCGCCGGAGGGAAGGAATGACATTCTCGCAGAAGGGGTGCGGGTGGGAACGCCGGGCCCATCTGAAAAAGCAGCACTGGAAGGCACCGGAATAAATACTGCAAACAGCCTGCATCTCAAAAGGGGGGGCGAGAACAGGAAGAAGGTCACAAAAGCGATTTCCCTGCACCAGGATCTGGGTCATTTGGGATGGCTGCTCTCAAGACATTGGAGTGCTCTCTCACACACACAAACACACACAACACACAACAAAAGTCCAGTACTCTGCTTTTTCAGCTCCATTAGAGAGGACCAAAAGAGGACCCAAACTCCTTTTCCTGTACTCAGAACTTGGGGAATGCATTTTATATGAGCTTCCAGGACAGTCGATGTGAGCATTAATAATAGTTTTATTTCTTCTTTTTTCTTCTTTCTTTAAAAATGGAAAAGGCCACAGGAGGACAGCCTGAAAGAGTAGCGCATTGGCACGGTAACACACCAAATGCCATACGGTCCCATAAGAGAAAAAGCACTAATGGGCGGAAATGAAAAAGAGGCCCTGTGACCATGTACATTTTGGCTTTCTCTTTTACCTCTCTCTCCGGCCCTGCATGTCACTAGGAACAGGAAGCCTGTAATATCCGCTGTTTCCCTCCAGTCCACCTTCCTTTCGTTTCTCCTGGTTTCCCATTCCTTTCGTGTCATGTCGTGTTTTTCAGTTCACCCAGTCTGTCTCATTCAGTGTTTGTGCAGGCTGGGCTGCGTGGCTTCCCCCTTTTACTCCTCGTTATCTTTTAGCCTATCACTCTCCCCCTCTGCTCACATTCCGCATGCTTGTTAATTGTTCCATCAGTACTCTCACCTGTTCCCCCACTCTATTTTAACTCCCCAGTTTCATTCACACGTGTGTAATGTTCTCAGCTTCGTGTAGTCATTCTTGGCCATTCTCTTTGTTGCTTATGCCTAACCTGTTTGTTCCTTTAGCTTCCCGCTCCAGCCCGCCTAACCTGCCACTCAATCCTGTTCACTCCTACCCCGTCTCCGTTCCAGCCCTGTTTAGTTTCCCAACCCTGCTTCCTAGCCCGTTACCTGCCCAACCCCGTTTCCAGTCCGTCACCTTAGCCTTCCCCGTCTTCTGGTTTCCTTGCTCCCTTTAATACATACACTCCTACAAAGTCTTTTTGCCTGAGTTTGCCTCCGAGTCCTGCTTTTGGGTCCATTCCAGTGTCCACCACGTAACAAAGACACCAGAATAAAAAGGGTATTTCAAGCGCGCCTTGGTGGCCCTAGCCTGTAGAGCACTGTCTGCATGCTCGTTGCGAGCCGCGACGTTGGCGGTTCGACCGCGTAACCTTTACCGCATGTGTCTCCCTCTCGCTCGCTCCCCATTCTTCCTCTTTACACTGTGCTGCCCAATAAAGCTGAAAAAGCACAAAAAAGGTATTTGCGTGTATAACTGTCCTATGTGGTTACAAATTGACATGCAGATGGAATTATGGGAAATCCTCTTTGCTGCCCATTTAAAACCAGGTAGGTTGTGTGCATTCACATGCAGGCGGATGCCTGAGAGGGTACAGTAAAGAGAGGGTACGGTAAAGAGAGGGGCGTTGGGGGTGCATTGCGGTCCTGTGGTTAAGGAACCGGACATGGGTAACCATACGCAAAAATGCAACGGAAAACAATGCTGAACAATGTTGAATATATTATCGGCAGCAGATGGGATTTACAATGTTTAGGCCTTTGAAAAATCAAGTGAGCACACACACACACTGATGAAGACCAGGCAACTGAACTGCTTGGACTTATTATCCACAAGGAAACAACAGTTTTTGCCAATAAACCCTGCACAGAAATACTTTTTTCCGTTAATTAAATAAGGATTATTTATCATTATACATTCCTCTAAAGTTCCAGGTCTGTTGAAAATTGATCTCCATTTTCCAAATTAGGAAATGTACTTGTTTACTGAGGGAACTGTACTTATAGTGGGATGGATTGCAGGTTTAAGCCTCGGATCAAACGCAGCTGTTTGGGAGAGAACGTGTGGCGCAGTTTCCCCTGCCACGGCGCTTTCTGCTGTGTGTGTGTGTAACCCTCCATGCTTTCCCCCCGTCCAGAAAAAACACATAAGGAGGGTGGGGCGGACTGTCTGCTCTCTTTAAAAAAAAACAGGTCCAGCCATTTGACCTGCGAGTGAGGTGCTACAGTAAGCATCCATCTGTGTACATGGGACGGAATGCAAATAATGTAAACTGTGTATGTCGCCCTGGGAAACAGAATCCGTCAAGCAGACGAGTGGAAAATGAGGCCTCTGCTGACTGAAGATGCGGTGATAACAGCTCTCGTGTCAAATTCGGGCCTCGCACGTCAAAGTGGGACTCGCTCAAGGACCCCCGTGGACAAGGCGGGGACCGTGTCCCTGTTTGACTGCTGACGGCCCATCTGCGGCCCTGTCCCCCTCTGCACTCCAGAGAGGCCGCGTCCCCACAATGTCTTTCAGTGCCTTTCTAAATCTCTTTCTTCCTTTATGTTACAGCTAAACAAGTTTTACGAGCGGAAATTAAAACCAGAACCAGACAAGGAAAAGACATTCGGTTCCTCTGCAAATACATTTGCTTTAATGTTGAAGGCTTGTTTCCCTTGCTAGAATTGTGATACACACACATACTACACACACATAAATACTGGACACACACACACACACACACCCAAACACTGCTTTTGCTGCACATTAATACATCGTATGAGAAGCTCCGGGTGGCCATTTTTTGATTTATTTGGTTGCCAGCAGTTTATCCTATTGTCAAGCAACTTCAAAATGAAAACTGCACTCTGGAGCAGCATTGTATTCTGATGGGTCAATTTCATAGAGCATAGAGCATTACATCACTCCTACAGAAAAACAACTGCCATGAGCTCCTCATTAAAGTCCAGCATATGGCTGGCTGGGCCCGTCACTCTCCTCTCACACTTACACATACGAACACACACACATACACAGACTGAGCTATTACACACAGCAACATACACACATACACAGACTGAGCTATTACACACAGCAACACACACACATACACACATACACAGACTGAGCTATTACACACAGCAACACACACACATACACACATACACAGACTGAGCTATTACACACAGCAACATACACACATACACAGACTGAGCTATTACACACAGCAACATACACACATAACAGACTGAGCTATTACACACAGCAACGCACACACATACACAGACTGAGCTATTACACACAGCAACACACACACATACACACATACACAGACTGAGCTATTACACACAGCAACACACACACATACACACATACACAGACTGAGCTATTACACACAGCAACACACACACATACACAGACTGAGCTATTACACACAGCAACACACACACACATACACAGACTGAGCTATTACACACAGCAACACACACACACATGCACAGACTGAGCTATTACACACAGCAACACACACACATACACAGACTGAACTATTACACACAGCAACACACACACATACACAGACTGAGCTATTACACACAGCAACTCACACACATACACAGACTGAGCTATTACACACAAGCAACACATACACATACACAGACTGAGCTATTACACACAGCAACACACACACATACACAGACTGAGCTATTACACACATCAACACACACACATACAGACTGAGCTATTACACACAGCAACACACACACATACACACATACACAGACTGAGCTATTACACACAGCAACACACACACATACACAGACTGAGCTATTACACACAGCAACACATACACATACACAGACTGAGCTATTACACACAGCAACACATACACACACAGTCTGACATTCAACAAACATACACACTCCCACCCACACATATACATGCATACATACACACATATACAGCACAGACTGAGATACCTGTACCGCCTACATGCACACATACATGCACACATACACCCAAAAATACACACGCACGCACGCACACACACGTACACAAACAT
>CM056383.1:72263735-72296445 GCA_029718625.1 Synaphobranchus kaupii
CCTCTGTGCATAATATGTAACCTTCCACCTCCTCCTATTTTAAAATAATGCTTGTTTTTCCATTTTATACAGTTCTGGATCGGATGGTGAAAGAGTTCCCCACAGTCTACTGATTAAACCCTCAAGTCTGGCTGCAGCGATAAGTGGTTTTAAAACGAGAGAAAGAGACAGACAGCAAGATAAAGAGAGAGAGAGAGAGAGAGAGAGAGAGAGAGAGAGAGAGAGAGAGAGAGGGAGAGAGGACCTCACAGTGATATACTTCACTCACTCACTCATTCTTAGAGTGCTGATCAGTGTTTTTCAAATTGAATGGTAACCTAATGGAATTCAGTAGCAAATGATCCATAATGGAGCTCTCTATAAAGTGTGCGAAGGAGAACTAATGACTATATGTTGAGTCATTTTTGGTTTTGTGCTTTTGGATTGTATGGGGATTGGTTTTCCGTTGGTTGGGTTGTTTGATTGGGTGAGATATAATGTGAGCTGTGCGTAGATTGAGTTTACATTAATGCCCTTTGCTTAATGCCATGTTGACTAAAAAGTCTCTCTCTCTCTATCTCTCGCTCCCTCTCTCTCTCTCTCTATCTCTCGCTCTGTCTCTTTCTTCCTCTGTCTCCCTCCCTCACTCACTCACTCTCTATGTCTCTCACTCTCTGTCTAACTGGCACCCTCCCCTACACTCTCTCTCTCTCTCTCTCTCTCTCTCTCTCTCTCTCTCCACTCTGAATCTCTCTCAGTATGGCCTAGCGAAGGCTCTTTATGTTAAAGTGCTTTTGTCTCCTGTCTGAAGCTGCACAGTTAAAGGGTACAGAGTTGAGTATTCTGCCCAATGGAGGGCAGTAGAGGCACAGAGGGGAACAGGGGTATTCTGCCCAATGGAGGGCAGTAGAGGCACAGAGGGGAGCAGGTGTACAGAGGCATTGAGAGGGCAATAAGAACACCTGTCAGGTGAACAGCAAAAGGACCAAAGGTGTGCAGGCAGGAAGGTCATGTGACTCACCCAGCCATTGGCCCTCCCCGGTCCAGACTGTACACTTGTCTTGGAGTTCAGAAGGTACTGGAATTTCCGCAAGACCCTGTAATAACACACACACACACAGACACATCAGCAGTGAGAGCATGAGGAAAAAAAACACACACACACACACACACACACACACACACACACACACACACACACACACACACACACACACACACACACACACAAGCAGTGAGAGCATGGAAAAAAAGCAATCGCATCACACACACACACACACACACACACACACACACACACACACACACACACACGCACACACACGCACATGCACACACACGCACATGCGCACACACACACACACACACACACACACACACACACACACACACACACACACTCACACAAAGTTGAGCACAGGAAGTGAGGTCACCTCACCTTTCACCCTGCCGCCCGCCACTCTTTGGGTTGACTAATACCAAGAGCGGGTGTGTCCCTGGCAGAGGAGTGATCTGTACAGGGTAACAGAGTAAGAGAAGCTATACACGGACACCAAAATAGTGCACACAGACACACACAGACACACACACACCACACACACACACACACTCACAAGCCCATGCATAAACACCATAAACTGACATATAGCTATCAACAAAGAAAACAAAATGGATACCTTCACTCTAAAATGAATACTTTTGATATTCTCACACTCCATACACATCACTCCCCTCAAAAGTAGATTTACACATGTATACTTTGTTCTCAGGTATCCAAAAATGACCACAAAAAATCAATAGTACACTGGAACATACTACTCCACTCACCAATTGACTACTTGAGTCTGTTGACCAGCAGGCCCCGCTCTGTGCTCGATTACATCAGCCTGCCCACCTGCAGGCTGCTCTGTGCTCGATTACATTAGCCTGGCCACCTGCAGCCCTGCTCTGTGCTCGATTACATTAGCCTGCCCACCTGTAGCCCTGCTCTGTGCTCGATTACATTAGCCTGCCCATCTGCAGCCCTGCTCTGTGCTCAATTACATCAGCCTGCTTTGTGCTTGATTACATTAGCCTGCCCACCTGCAGCCCTACTCTGTGCTCAATTACATCAGCCTGCTTTGTGATCGATTTCATCAGCCTGCTCTGTGCTTGACTACATTAGCCTGCTCACGTGCAGCCCTGCTCTGTGGCTCGATTACGAGCCTGATCTGTGCTTGATTACATTAGCCTGCTCACCTGCAGCCCTGCTCTGTACTTGATTACATTAGCCTGCTCACCTTCAGCCCTGCTCTGTGCTTCATTACATTAGCCTGCTCACCTGCAGCCCTGCTCTGGATTACATGAGCCTGCTCTGTGTTTGATTACATTAGCCTGCTCACCTGCAGCCCTGCTCTGTGTTTGATTACATTAGCCTGCTCACCTGCAGCCCTGCTCTGTGCTCGATTACATGAGCCTGCTCTGTGTTTGATTACATGAGCCTGCTCACCTGCAGCCCTGCTCTGTGCTTGATTACATTAGCCTGCTCACCTGCAGCCCTGCTCTGTGCTTGATTACGAGCCTGATCTGTGCTTGATTACATTAGCCTGCTCACCTGCAGCCCTGCTCTGTACTTGATTACATTAGCCTGCTCACCTGCAGCCCTGCTCTGTGCTTGATTACATTAGCCTGCTCACCTGCAGCCCTTGTCCATCTCCGGTGAACTTGAAGCTCTGGCCGGTGTCATCAGGGCTTGTGCTGGGGGGGGAATCTCCTTCGCCTCGCTTCACCATGGAGTGACGGTCCTACAGGGTGCACACACACACACACACACACAAGCACACGCACACGCACACATGCACACACGCACGCACACACACACACACACACACACACACACACAAGCACGCGCACGCGCACAACGCACACACACACGCCAAAAGACAGACAGATAGTTTCAAAACAAAGCAACTACAGTGAGCAGGTACAAAAGCAGTTATGTTCATGTCTAATCTTAAGAAGCTTGGGGTAACACATAAGATGCAAGCATCGTTATATACCCTAGAGATTTATCGCTGTTTAGCCCTAAAAGTATGCACAATTACAGAGTAATTTCTTCACTGTCACATATAGGAAGAGATGAACTCTAACAGCATGGGTGACGTAATCCAGTGCAGAAGACAGAGACGCACTAAACTGTGACAGGAGTGTGTCGGATCTTACTTTGCGCACGCACGCACGCACGCACGCACACGCAACGCACGCACGCACGCACGCACGGCACGCACGCACGCACGCACGCACGCACGCACGCACGCACACACACACACACACACACCACACACACAACCGATTGACAGGCAAAAGCTGTCAGTCTTGCTGGGAGAGAGCCCTGTGTGTAGCCATCTATCACAGCCTGAGGGACACAAAATGAGTGTCCCACCCAGGAGAGAGATGGGGGTGGTATAATTATCATACAATTATATTTCATAATAATACAAATTGTGCAATATAATAATTAAGGGGCGGGGTGGGGTTATTACAATTATTTCCAGTGTTATGATTGCTGCTGCTTTTGTTATTTATAATGTAAGTCAGTTTATAATATTTAAGGATTACAAACAATATTTATTTCACTTTAAAAATAACATTTTCCCTGCCAGTAAATTATTGTTAAATGGAACCAAGCTGGACCTTAAATGGAGTCAATCCCTTATTGGTCAGATTAAGAAAAGGGGGATGAGGTGGGGGGGGAGTGAGATAGGAAAGAAGGAAGAAAGAGAGGAAACTCACCAGCACTACGGGACAGATGTATGAGGGTAGCAGGGTGTGGTCCCTCAAAGTTCCTCCGTCACAGTCGGGCTTGGCGTTGGACGCGCACTTGTTATGGAGCTGGAAGATGAGAGGACTGTGATCAACACACCAGTGCGTCACAATGCCCAAATCAACACACCAGTGTATCACAGTGCCCATATCAACACACCAGTGTGTCACAGTGCCCAAATCAACACACCAGTGCGTCACAATGCCAAAATCAACACACCAGTGCGTCGCAGTGCCCCATATCAACACACCAGTGTGTCACAATGCCCAAATCAACACACCAGTGTGTCACAATGCCCAAATCAACACACCAGTGTGTCACAATGCCCAGATCAACACACCAGTGTGTCACAATTCCCAAAATCAACACACCAGTGTGTCAGAATGCCCAAATCAACACACCAGTGTGTCAGAATGCCCAAAATCAACACACCAGTGTGTCACAGTGCCCATATCAACACACCAGTGTGTCACAATGCCCATATCAGCACACTAGTGCATCACAATGCCTATATCCTCGGTGCCGATTGGCATTTCTCAATCAAGCCAAACATGTTGTGCGCTTTCCAGGAAATACACGACACAGAACTGTGTTATGAAATGCAGGACCTTCTGCCATAATAGAGAGTTTCTGCCAAAGTATGGCACAGTAAGTGATTCTATTTCATATAGTATCCAGTTTCAGAATTTATTTCATCATTTCCTGCCTATTGCTACAATAAAGTGCAAAGGGCTCCCTCTACTGGTGATCAGGAGATACTAACTTTTAAAAGATTTATTTACAGTGAGCACCATAAATTCATTGAACACAATGGACAGTGACACATTTTTTGTTATTTTGGTTCTGTACTCTAGAGGATACAATGACAATGAGGTGGAAATGCAGACTGTCAGCTTTAATTCGAGGGTATTTTCATCCATATCGGATGAACCGTTTCGAAATTATAGAACCTTTTGTACATAGTCCCCCCCCATTTTCTGGCATCAAAAATATTGGAAAAATAATGTAGAATAAAGTAATCATTTTTAATGTTTGGTCGCATATCCTTTGCATGCCATGACTTCCTGATGCCTGTGACCCAACAATATCAAAAGACTTGATATCTTATTTTTCTGGTACTCTTACAAGCGATACTATAACGTCTCTGCGTTTGAATGGATCTCTATGGGAATTGGGGGTGAGACTAGATTTAGCAGTAAATTACACTAGAACAATATGGAACACATAGTTGGCTAAATGGCTCTAAGTCATCAAGGGTCTGAGGTATCAAATGAGCCTCAAACCATCACTGCTGCCAGATATGCTGTAGATATGGATGGATCACTTGAAGGGTTTGTTCTTGACTTTCCATAGAGTTCAATGGGAAAATGTGTCAGAAAAAACAACCCTTAAATTGATCCATCGCTATCTACTGCATATCTGGCAGCAGAGTGATGGTTTGAGGCTCATTTGATACCTCAGACCCTTGATGATTTACAACCATTCCGCCAACCATGTATTCCATACTGTTCCAGCATAATTTAGAGCTAAATCTAGTCCCATCCCCCAATTCCCATAGAGATCCATTTAAATGCAGAGACATTATAGCATCGCTTGTAAGAGTACCAGAAAATAAGATATCAAGAGTCTTTTTATATTGTTGGGTCACAGACATCAAAAAGTTATGGCTTGCAAAGAATATGCGACCAAACATTAAAAATGATTACTTTATTCTACATTATATTAAACTGTCCAATAATTTTTGATGCCCGGAAATGGGGGGAGGGGGGGGACTATGTACTAAAGGTTCTATAATTTCTAACGGTTCATCGTGGATGAAAATCCCCTCAAATTAAAGCTGACAGTCTGCACTTCAACCTCATTGTCAGTGTATCCTTTCAAACTCAAAGTGCTAGAGTACAGAACCAAAATAACAAAAAATGTGTCACTGTCCAATGAATTATGGTGCTCAATGTATGTGCTACAACATTTTGTAATGCATATCGAGTGATGGGATAGACATGTAGTACATGTAGTCTCCCACTAGAGGGCAGCACATACTTACAGTTATCTGGCACCACACACAGTGGAGGCCCGTCAAACCCTGGTAGCATTTGATGCTTTTGTGGCAACGGTCACACTTTGTGGGCGAGTTGCCCTCCATCCAGACGTGCTGCATGGCCTGATGGGAGATTGCAAAGGAATAAGGCTAACGCTAGCAGGACGTTATAACTCATAAATGCACACCAACACACAACCCTGTTCAATAATTACACGCCACATTTCTTTCAGGAGACAACCTTATTCAGGTATATATACCCTATCTAGCTTGCATTGTATACATACTGTGAGTACATTTGTATGTAGCTAGATATGAATAAAGAAATTGAATACAATTCCATTCCATTCCAACTTCCATTACTTTTTAGAGACATTTACCAGCTTTTAACCGGCAGGCTTTTAAGAATTGTAAACTGGCTTCAGAGCACCTGCAGCTGGTTCACACAGAACATCGATGTGAGCACCTGTCTGACCGAGACCAGGCGTGCGTTTAGCATGTAGTAATTTCTGTAGGCGCTCACTGCTATTCAGAAATACCACAAAGCATTTCAGTCTGTGTATCCCAAACCGGCAAAGACCAGTTAGAACACAGGTGGGCTGGTGAGTGAGAGGCTTGGCCTATAATATAATATAACATATAATATGACATATAATAATATAATATACAAAATTTATTGTGAATCTGGTGGGAAATCTCTGCCTGCTTAAGAAGCTAAAGAAATATTTTCCTACAAACCGAAAACCAACATTTGGTTTCCATGCTCTCAACATTGTTTTTGATGTTATTTGAAGGTACATGTTTGCTACAGTATATGCATGCAAAGTATATCGCTTGTGGGAACACAATCCTCCGTCTTTGTTTACACCTAATGATTTAAAAGGAGCAGGAAGGAATTGCATTAAACAGCAACAAAAAAGCGAGCTCATTCCTCTGTGTTGTTTGTGAAGGCATGTTTGAATGTAAAATGTATGTGAGAATTCATATGCCCATTAGAACTCTCAGACCTTAAAAGTAAATAAACCAGGGACTGAGTTGAGGGTGATACTAATCCTTATTAAATCATTGTGGGTCATTGACTTGGTATGCATTTAGTATGCCTTATTAAATACCTAATGCGGGCGTTCATATTTTTAATTCAATTTGAGCTCCATTTTGATATCCAATACAAATTCTACAGTAAAATACTGAAATGTTTAGTACGCCTTATTAAATACCTAATGCAGGCGTTCGTACTTTTAATTCAATTTGAGCTCCATTTTGATATCCAATCGAAATTCTACAGTAAACAATTGAAAATGTTTTAGAAAACAGCCCAATGAGACAATATATTATACAACAACAAGTCTTTCTGGCCTTTTATGATTTTACTGTTATCATAAAGTGTTTTATTTTACACATGCTTGTTTGTCTGCTGCACTGTAAAGCACTTTGTGTTGCAACCCATGTTTGAAAGGTGCTATACAAATACATTTATTATTATTATTATTATTATTATTATTATTAAGTCAAGTAACCACTCAAACAAACAAAAAATACAAATATACAAATACACACACAGGCACGCGCATGCACACACGCACGCACACACAAGCACAAACACACACACACACACACACAATCAATTATTTTGAAGTTACATGTATTACGAGCAGAAGTATAAGTATGCCATAAAGAACAAGAGCAATGAAAATATCCAGCATTGTGTTTATCACAGATTTGAGAAGATAGATATTATGCCAATATTACAAATGTCACCAACACCCATCTGATAACTACTGACAGTTTTAAACTTAAAGCAGATTTGATTTTAAATTTACAAATACAATCGCATACGTAGCAGAACATAACAGCCACGGGAGTCTCCCTACTCCCTACTCCCTACAGTCCACAGAGACAGCGGGATAATCAAGCAATTTTGCTAAATAAGGAAAGTCAGGCAACATGTGATCACTAGCCAAGTCTGAAAATACACACAAATACTGACACAATCGCCCAAAACGTTCAATTAATGTCTTTCATCTGTGGCAACATGTACAGCCTGTGGCAACAGTGTCATGCATACTGCATACTGTACGTGTTCTTACAGTACACAACTACGCATACAGTATGCGAAACAGCTGGATGACATAACTGAACTGTTAATGCAAAACCTGAGATTCTTGCAAAAATATGTTTACTCCTTTTAGAGAATGTGTGTATCTATTATGTTACAATATTTGTTGTATTACAGGGAACTTATATAATGTGAACTAAATGTTGCATTTTTTCTGATGGTGAAAATAACAGAACATACACTTCACTCCTAAAAAAAAGACTTGCATAAAGGTCTGTAATTTAAGGACGCACGACTCACAGTGTGACTATTCTAAGAAAGTCCATTAGCTTACCAAGAAGATAAAATTGATAAGACCATCCAGGCATCTGAGGAGTAAGGTGGCTGGGGCCTCCATTTTGTGAGGCAAACCGTAAGTGAACTGCAGGGAGAAACCTGTGTCTGAGAGAGAGGGTTTCCGGAACATCGTTCCAAAGTGGTCTTAATTGAATTAGGGTGTTATATATACACACTGCTGACAGCCTGCCTGGAGCTACAGGACTGCAGTGCTGCTTTCACACCAAGATGTGACCGTCGTCCGTGAAGCTCCTCTCTTAAACAAGCTACCAGAAACGTTCCTCACAACACAACAGAATTGTTACCAGAACATTAACAATCAACTATACATAAACACACGCGCGCACACACACACACACACACACACACACACACACACACACACACACACACACACACACACACACACACACACACACACACACACACACACACACACACACACACACCACACACACACACACACACACACACACACACACACACAGGAATCTCTGGTCAAAGTCAACTGTCCAAGTCCACCCTTATATTAGCAGTATTACAGAGGTTAAGTGATTAAATTGGCTAGGCCTTGTAACCTAAGCACAACCCATGAGCCTGATTTAAGAACTTTAGGATGTGCGAAACCTTTTAGCACACGCAAAACTAACACACAACCAATGACTGCTGCAAAACAAATACAGTGACCAATCTTAGGTCATGTTATTGGTTTTGTGGGCGCTAACAGGTTTTGCACAGGCTGAAGGTCTTAGTGAATCAGGCACTATGTCTGGGAGGCCACAGCAGCAGCAGAACAAGGGGGTCCTGCCAGTGTTAGGGTGTGTCTAGGTTTGCGAATATTACTTCCTTGGTTTAGTGTTGTTGACACCCCAGGTACGCTCAGGCTAACACCTGCCCTCAGTGCAGCGGGGGGAGGGGAATACACCTATCCTCTGATTGGATGACAGACAGCAGGCACGTGCACAGATAGACACCAACATACCCTGAAGGAAATGTCCCCTGCCCTGTGACAGCAGTCAGCAGTGTTTTTCTAAAAGAGGTGCACCCCCCCCCACCCCACCCCACCCAGTCCGTGACCCGCAGTCACCTCAACCTCCATGGCAATGAGGGACCGCGCCCATGGCAGAGGACCTCTCACCTGGGGGTGACATGCCACCATCTTCAGCGTCAGGTGACCTACAGGTGTGGGAGGGTGTGGCCAGAGAGGGACTCACGTTAGTGTGTCGGCGGGACTTGGCGTAGGTGCTGATGCAGGGGTCGATGGCTTTGGACACACAGCGTTCGTGAACAGTGTACTTGCATACTGGTGCAAGGGTTGAGAGAGAGAGGGAGGGGTTAGGGAGAGGTCAAGGGTCAGCACCCCACAGCACACTTAATACAGACACAGGATGGGCATGGTTTCGTTTAAACATATGCATGTAACACCGACCAAACCCAAATATAAACATTTATAAAATACACGTTAATATAAGCACCTACTTTGTTCAGTCTTATGATATAAAAAAAGTCTGCTAGCAGTTAGATAAATATGGCAGGGCTCATTCATACATATCTACGGTAATGAAATAATAGAGTATTCAGACAATTAATTCAACATTTACAGGTATATCACAAACATCTCAAGAAGAGGCATTAAGAAAGACATTCATACAAACAGAGAAACGCACGGGACATTCAGAAACACACAAACACAGTAAGAGACAGAAAAACAGACACACACACACACACACACACGCAGACACACAGACAGACAGACTCACACACACACAGACATACAGACACACAGACAGATAGGCAGATAGACAGACACAGACACACACACACACACACACAGACCCACACGCAGACACACACACACACACACACAGACTCACAGGAACAGCAGAGGCCCTGTTTGCGTACTCCTAATAGCATGGTATGGCAGTAGTTGCAGTAGGCCGGTTTATTGAAGTGCTTCAATCTCCACACATGCTGCCCGTCCTCCTGCATATTCTGTAGAAAAAATACCCGCTCAGAACCTGAGATACATGCTGGAAAGTGTATAAAATTACTGCAGCATTAACATGATTTTAATTATTATTACTGCATATTACTGTTTTACAATTAATATTACTTTAGGCATCAATGATTTATTTCAAATAAATTTCAGGAACTGACATTTCTTCAGATGTGAGGTTTAACAGATTATGTGTTTCGTTTATCTCATTAGGGAGGATAATTCCGGTCGTTGACATTTGGAGTCAAGCAGACTTCAGAGTTATCTTTCAATTAGCAGCTATTTTACTTCTGAGACACCCGACGTGGTGCCTTCCCATCCAAATTATGACTTCAACTAAAACAATTAAGAGCACTAGCAGACAGCACCACCGCCCCCCCCCCCCCCCCCCCCCCCCCCCCACCCCCCCACCCCACCCCCACGCTTGTCGTGGACGAATCTGCTGCATTTCAGATAAAAAGATCAGCCAAGCCAGGAAACAGATTGGAGCTGAAAGCTGTAGAAACAGAAGGTCCCTCATGACTGAAATAATTTTGTCCCTCTGCAAATATCCAGCTCATCCTTCATCTTCATAAAGAGCAATCTCTTAATAGACCAGCCTGACAGCCGTCCAGAAACACACATTTGCTAAATACAGCTCACATGATCAACGATGGTTGATCTACAAATAGTATTGATACGAATGTCACTTGAACACGGCTCGTGAGACGGTAAGCTCAATAAACACATATATGACCTTGTTTTCTGGTCATGTCCTATCAGACATATTTTACCCTTTGCTTGCTTTGCCACTGGAGATGGTATAAATATCCACTGTAATTCGATTTAGGGGCATCTATGGAGACCATTTTTATATCCCCCTCCGGACAGGGTGGCACATATTTGGAAAGAGGCCAGGTGGTCTAAATGTTCTTTCTGGAATGCAACAGACCTTGTGGGGACCTAGCATGCCTGTATGAGGACCTGAGGACCTAAATCTCTCTTTTTTTTTTATATGTTGTTTTCGGTTCCGGATTATTGTCCTATTTTCATAATTTCTTTTTTAAAAAATTTTCTGTGGGAATCATTTAGCATGTTGTTTTTAACTTATGATGTGAAAAATTGGCTAATGGATAATGGGTTCCTGGATTTCTGATATGTGTGACCACAGCTCTGGTTGCTAGGGAACAGGCGGAGATCTCCCAAACCACCGTCTCCATGCCGAGCAGCACCAGAAGCGGGATGGTGGTCATACCGCCTCGGATCCACTCCTCCAGAGTGACTGTGCCGTCCCGGTCATAATCAATCTCCTCCATCATCTCCTTCAGGATCTACACACAGAGAAGGAGGCGCACATGCTGTACTAACATACAGAGCCATACTGTACTAACATACAGAGCCATACTGTACTAACATACAGAGCCATACTGTACTAACATACAGAGCCATTGCTGTACTAACATACAGAGCCATGCTGTACTAACATACAGAGCCATGCGTGTACTAACATACAGAGCCATACTGTACTAACATACAGAGCCATGCTGTACTAACATACAGAGCCATACTGTACTAACATACAGAGCCATGCTGTACTAACATACAGAGCCATACTGTACTAACATACAGAGCCATGCTGTACTAACATACAGAGCCATACTGTACTAACATACAGAGCCATACTGTACTAACATACAGAGCCATACTGTACTAACATACAGAGCCATACTGTACTGTATCTGTACACACACACACACACACACATGCTGTACTAACATACAGAGCCATACTGTCTAACATACAGAGCCATACTGTACTAACATACAGAGCCATGCTGTACTAACATACAGAGCCATGCTGTACTAACATACAGAGCCATACTGTACTAACATACAGAGCCATACTGTACTAACATACAGAGCCATGCTGTACTAACATACAGAGCCATACTGTACTAACATACAGAGCCATACTGTACTAACATACAGAGCCATACTGTACTAACATACAGAGCCATGCTGTACTAACATACAGAGCCATACTGTACTAACATACAGAGCCATGCTGTACTAACATACAGAGCCATACTGTACTAACATACAGAGCCATACTGTACTAACATACAGAGCCATGCTGTACTAACATACAGAGCCATGCTGTACTAACATACAGAGCCATGCTGTACTAACATACAGAGCCATGCTGTACTAACATACAGAGCCATACTGTACTAACATACAGAGCCATACTGTACTAACATACAGAGCCATGCTGTACTAACATACAGAGCCATACTGTACTGTACACACACACACACACACACACACACACACACACACACACACACACACACATGCTGTACTAACATACAGAGCCATGCTGTACTAACATACAGAGCCATACTGTACTGTGCACACACACACACACACACATGCTGTACTAACAGCCATGCTGTACTAACATACAGAGCCATACTGTACTAACATACAGAGCCATACTGTACTGTATTGAGACACATACAACCACACACACACACACACACACACACACACACACACACACACACACACACACACACACACACACACACACAGTCTCACACACACACACACACACACACACACACACACACACACACACACACACACACACACACACACACACACACACTTCTCTGCTCCCTTACCGGTCGCAGCTCAGTGGAGTCCCACTCCAGGTACTCGGCTACATGTACCATCTGATTGATAATTCGGTCCAATTCCTGGAACAAAATGCTATTAGACAGAGAAACACACAGAACACAGAAGCACACTCTAAACAGCGTCTCCATGCCTCACCTTAGAGACCGAAAGGAAAATACATTCACCCAAAATCCTATTTTTACTGTCTGCAGCCGATAATAAAAGCGCCCCCAGAATGATGTGTAATATCCTGTTTGACAAGACAGTGCTGCTAAGACTTACACAAATTACTCCTGTAAGGCCAAATTAGAAGACTTGTTTTGCAGAGCATGACAGAATTTTAAAAAAGGTACATTTTACAACGTGCAGAAACTATATAAAGCTATATTTGGTTAGATTACTGCCACACTATACGTAAGTAACAATATGTGGATTTAACAAAGTGTGGTGAATTTCTCCTTTAAAATTCTCAGTACCAACAAGACATTTGACAGTACATATTGTATGTAAAAATACGTCTGTGCTGTAAAACTGAATATTCACGCAGGAACACCTCAAAATTCAAATGCATTATGAAAATGTGCTATACAAATAAACTTGACTTGACTGACTTGACTATAAATTTGCATCTTAACTAACATAGCAGAAGGAACTCACTGGCGCAGACACTCAGGTCCCCGTCTAACACAACCTATCACTGCCTCCGATACTCAGGTCCCCGACTAACACAGTCTATCACTGGCGCAGACACTCAGACCCCCAACTAACACAGCCTATCACTAGCTCCGATACTCAGACCGCCGATTAACATGGACTGGAATGACATCACCTATATCAATGACCTCATCACATAACAGCCAATGACTGCTCTCGGCTGTGAATCTATGCAGGTTTAACGGGCATAGAGACGTAACGGGGCGAGCAGCGGGAGGACAGAAATGGCGGAGAAGCGTTCTGGGCTCAGGGAGAGTTCGGCACACGCACAGTACCCCACAGGGGGGCTGACCCAGCAGCAGCAGTGTCGTCTCAAGCCCGTTAAAACCCCCCGTATCAGCTGACCTCACATCCACTTTTAGTCGATCGGTTTGTTTTTGAGGCACTAATTGGTCGTGGCTTAGCGTTAAGGAGCCGCGGATCTGGGGAGTGGGGGTGTGGGGGGGTGAGGGGGAGGGGGGGGGGGGGGGGGGGGGCTTACCGAGCTGTCCAGCAGTCCGTTGCCGTCGGTGTCATACAAGCGGAACATGACTAGAGAGAGAAACGGGAGAAGAGAGAACCCCGTCATTCTGAACCCCACCCCTCCTCCTCCTTACATGCACCCCCTGATCATGCCTCTGGCTCTCCAGGAGGGGGCAGCGGCGAGCGGGCCGCGTGATGACAGATTTTTGCGGGAGTCCCAGAGGGTATTAGCACCTTGTGGATATAGCTCAATCAGGCCTGTGCACTGCTAATGAGAGCAGACTCTAAGCCAGGCTAAGATCAGTGATTGGGAACTCCTTTATGATGTCATCATCAGTGTCATCATCATTCTTAATGGGGGAGCCATCTTAGGTAGGGATCCCAAACATCGGTCAGAAATATGTGCCTAACAAGGTCTCTCTTGTAAAAAAGATTTTAATCTCAATGAGACTTTACCTGGTTAAATAAAGGTTAAATAAGTAAGGCACTTTGTGTACCCAGAAATTAAACCAGAGGTCAGACTCATCTTACGCATCCCCAATCTTTATCCCCCGAAAGATCACATGGAAAAAAAAAATCAGGATAGGCTCTGGATCTCAAACTCCACCCATATGTTATGGCACTTATGTAAACTTTTGGGATAAGATACAGTAGATGTATGTGTGAGGCGTAGATTAATAACTATATAATAACAGCAACAGGCCCCTCCCCAGTGCCCGCTCTCCCCTCCGTCTCTCACACTCCAGTTTGTCTTCTGGGGTCCCCCTCTCCAGCAGGGACAGGTAGCACACGATGTCCTTCAGAAAGACCACCTGGGGGGGCGGCAGGGGAGCTCCCTTCTGCGGAGACGGACTCCTGCGGAGCGACGCCCGCTTCTCTGCTCGGTTACGGTCTGAGGATCACAAACACACACGCCGTTCGGTCTACGGATCACAAACACACACGCGGTTACGGTCTGCGGATCACAAACACACACGCCGTTCGGTCTGCGGATCACAAACACACACGCCGTTCGGTCTGCGGATCACAAACACACACGCCGTTCGGTCTGCGGATCACAAACACACACGCCGTTCGGTCTGCGGATCACAAACACACACGCCGTTCGGTCTGCGGATCACAAACACACACGCCGTTCGGTCTGCGGATCACAAACACACACGCCGTTCGGTCTGCGGATCACAAACACACACGCCGTTCGGTCTGCGGATCACAAACACACACGCCGTTCGGTCTGCGGATCACAAACACACACGCCGTTCGGTCTGCGGATCACAAACACACACGCCGTTCGGTCTGCGGATCACAAACACACACGCCGTTCGGTCTGCGGATCACAAACACACACGCCGTTCGGACTACGGATCACAAACACACACGCCGTTCGGACTACGGATCACAAATCAGAAAAGCACGTGGCGATGGTGGATTTCAGCGTGGGCGGGGGGGGGGGCGGGGGGGGGGGGGGGGGGGGGGCACGACAAAGCAGTGTGGGGAGAGAGGGAGAGAGAGGAGGGAGAGAGAGAAAGAGAGGGAGGGAGAGGGCAAGAGAAAGGGAGAGAGAGAGAGAGAGCGCACGTTCAGCACGCGGTGTGGAGAGAGAGAGAAAGAGAGAGAGTGTGAGAGAGAGAGAGAGAAAGAGAAAAAGAGAGAGCACATACAGCATGTGGTGTGGAGAGAGAGAGAAAAAGAGAGAGAGAGAGAGAGAGAGAGAGAGCACATACAGCATGTGGTGTGGAGAGAGAGAGAGAGTGTGAGAGCAGATAGCACGTGGTGTGGAGAGAGAGAAAGAGAGAAAGAGAGAGAGAGAGAGAGAGAGAAAGAGAGAGAGAGCACATACAGCATGTGGTGTGGAGAGAGAGAGAGAGAGAGAGAGAGAGAGAGAGAGAGAAAGAGAGAGAGAGCACATACAGCATGTGGTGCAGGCTGTTCTATACTCAGAAAGGTTAAGCTTATTAAAGGTCACCTCCAGTGGGGAACTCAAAATGTAGAGGATGGAAAATTAAGATTATTTCTCATTTGGTTCCACTTGCTTTTTTGTTATTGACGTTTTAAAAAATGCTGAGGCCTTTGTTTTATAAGCATGATAGAGCAATGCACTATGGGACCTCTTCCTGTCCTAGCCCACTTTTTGAAGTGGTGGTAAATGCTCTTTGTTATTCAGTGCATTGTTTTGACACAAAAGCCTTCATTTAAATGTAAATATATTAATGCAAATCAGCCATCGTACAGACCACACCCCATGACATAGAGAGCAGTAAAAGCCCCTTTAGTGAGGTGCACTGCCACATCCTTTAAAAACATTATGAACAAACTAACAAAGCAATGAGAAGTACTCTTATTTTACCGTACTCTACATTTTGAGTTGATGTTTATCTTGAGCTCAGGTTTACACACCTATGAACATTTTCACATATTTATTATCAAAGGTACAATTTTAAATGTATGTTTAGGCAAACTATTGATTTTTTTAATCAAATGCAGGTCAGGTGACTTTTAAAAACCTGGATAATTTTCCTTTCTGCTCTTCATATGTATTTATAAAAGTTTATTTAACAGTTAATTTATGAAAATTAACTGCCGTACAGGCTTTCAGATAATATAAATAAGAGTGCAAAAATGAGATCGATACATGAGTCGTTTAAAAAGAGAAACTCTTTGTGCCATGTTAATAAGAACTGCACGATCGATACGCACAAGCCACATCACAAATCATTATTCCTGCTGAAAACAGCGTGCATAACTCACGTTCTCTAGAGCCACGGGGCAGAATCAAGTCAATAACAACACCCACATTAACAGGCTGTATTAGCATGCATCCATGGATGGCTTAAAATGGCTCAACCAATGATCCCATTTGTCTTTATGTCATAAAAGCTAAAGAAGATATTGGACATGAGTAGAAAGCTCTCCTTTACGTTTTCACTTCCCGAAGCTGCTATTTGTTATTTGTGTATGCACATGAAAAGGTTGAAAAGGTTATGAATAGCAATATTTATCCACTGTCTTAATGGTAAAACAATATAATTTTAAATTTCTTTAGATGTGAAAGAAAGAAAAATCCTAACTGCCTTCCAGGCCTCAAAAGCTTTTTACTTCAGAACAAGTTTCACATTTGTTTTTTGTGTTTTTATTTATTTAGTTATTTATTTATTTGCCACACATTTTTTGATTCTATATATTGCATCTGCAGTTCAGGGGCGCAAGTTAAGTTTTTTTTTTTTTTTGCATTTTCCTTTAAGCATAATTCAAAAGCACAGCACAAATACAGTGAATCGGTAGAGAAAGCCTGCCCCCATGTGGCGGTAGCTTGTATTACTACACCTACTAAATGTGCGTATAAGATGCCCACATGCAAGAGTATTAAAAATACAGTAATTAAAATGTCTCCTCCTTATAAAAGTCACATATCACATCATTTATTTTAACCCTTTTGTGTGCATTTACCAAATGAACCCCATTTAACCCCCTGGCAAAATCACCTTTATTCCTTCAAAAAAGTGGAATGAGTTCAAAATATACTTCATCTTGGTTTTTCATAATTAAACCAGAAATATGGAAGAAGAATTAAAGGATTGTTTAATAGCATAGTATAAACAAAATGTATCTATAAGCCACTATGAAGTATTATTAATATATTATTAATATTTATTAATTATTAATATAATTTTGGGTAAACATGCCACGCCTATCCGCACGACAATTATTGTCAATATCACATATTTTAAAAAATTAGAAAAAAAACAGAATTAAATAATAAAGGAAGCATATTATAGTAGGGGAAAAACAAAACACCACAAATCCCTATAGAAGCTAATCAGTATACCCCAATAAATCCCTGCCGTTATAATTGCACGCTGTTAGAGAAATTAAATAAAACTGTCCTCTCAGCCAAAAGACACTAATTCCCCCTGTCATAATCACTAAACACTCCATAATCCCTGTTATTACCAAGTGAAATGGGCTATTGTATATTATTTGCATTGTCTTAAAGGTAAAAGTACAATGGTCTGAAGGCCCGTGAGGTTTCGTGACACGCTTTTCTCCGTCACGTATTGATCTTCCACACGTGCCGTACAGATAGGCAAGATGATTTTTGATGGCACGGTCTAATATGTTATTGAATTATGCTGAATTTCAGCGATGAGGCTTAATTTAGCGAGATGCAGAGGCGGTCCAATTCTAAGCTCCGGTCATCAAACAAGCAGAGAGACTCGTGACACCGAACAGGCGAATCTCTCTCGTAAATTTACGGGGCTGAACTGGGAACATTCTGGAAAAATGATGCCTGTGAAATGTGCGATATTTTTACAGGACGCTGAGGCACATAGTAGAGATTTAAAAAAGTAATTATTTTGTGTTCCTTTCACAATACTTTTCCCAGGGAATGCAAAATAGTTTTGTAGCTGGCCTTGAATGAAAAGCTCCTCAAATCTGAAATGCTCTTTCCGTTGAGACAGTCAGAGCTCAAGCCTGGTTTTCCTGTAAGGTTCATGTGTATATTCTGAAATCCATAATTTGGGCGTATGCTGGTTTTTGGTTTGTTTCAGGACTTAAGACATTAATAGGCTAATAGACCTGGCTGTTGGCGAAAGGGAAACCACTAATGCTTATGTGTACCTGAAAGAGTCCTTACCTGGGGACTGGGGATTGAGGTGAGGAGAGGCGGGGCCCTTTGAGGGTCCCAATGCGTTGACCCCGCCCCCGGGGGGTTTGGGCTGGGCGCAGGGAGACCGGTGGGGGCCCGCCGGGGTCTGGCCCCCGGTCCCCGATCGCTGGGAGGACGAGCGGGAGGAACAGGGGGAGGTGGTGGCGCCCGACCCCATCGCCATGACGACGGCGGCGGCCTGATCTGGCGTGTGACGAGCCATGGCGCTGAGGATGCTCTTACCGTTCATTCCTGGAGAGAGAGAGGGAGGGGAGGGAGAGAAGAGGGGAGGGAGAGAGAAAAAGACCAGGAACATGAGGATATGCAGGAGTTTTATACAGGATTCATCGTCACACGTGACTAAAAAACACTGAAGCAGATCACAAGCTTGTAGACGAATGTGCTAAAAAAAAGAGAGAAAAAAGACACAGCTCCAATACTTCACACGGAGACGGAAAGGAAAAAGAAAGAGCCATCGAAAAAGAGAGAGAGAGAGAAGGAGAGAGAGATAGTTAAGGCCTAAATTCTGCACACAACAGTCTGGCCACAAAATCACAGCATTGCTGGAAGGGTAACAAGGCAACAACAACGTGCACATGACTGTAAGATGGCCGCTAGGTGTCATCCTGTTAGGTCGCTGTTCTAGTGCCATAAATGGGCCCCACAGTCTGGTATTGAATCTCAATCATGGCACAATGGTGACTGGCTACTGGCCACACAGAGCGCAGTACATTGTGGGCGTTTAGCAGATGTTCGTATCCAGAGCGACTTACACAACTTTCAAATTTTTTACATCATACCTGGGAATCAAACCTGCACCCTTTAGTTTACAAAGCCAGTTCCTTAACCATTACACTACACTACCACCCCTGAGTGATGCTATGATTGCCCAGGGAGAGGGTTTCAGTTGACTGGGATTACAGTGTCTCATAGCGCATTAGCGCCCCCCACTGGCTGACTGGGCACTCGCATTTAAAAACACTATGACGTAGAGACAATATCATAAGAGTATTCCACCCGCGTGGGAAACCTATTCTTAGCACGACACAATTTGTCACTTCACAAACAGCTCCTCAAAGGAAATGATGTCACATCACAGCCACGGCGGAAAACCTCGAGCGATAACATCACGCGGCAGCGTGCGCGCGGGTACCTGTTATAGGGGCGCGGGTACCTGTTATAGGGGCGCAGGTACCTGTTATAGGGGCGCACGCCACTTCTGTCTGTATAGAGATGCCAGCATCGATCGATCTGGGCTCTGCAGGGAGAGAGGAGGTTCACAGGCAAAGAACGCGTGAGTGTGAAAAAGAAGAAGAAGAGGGCAGAGAGGGAGAGTGAAAGAAAAGAGGAGGGAAAGAGGTATGCAAGTGGCAAAGAAGTTAATTCTGTCCTCCTCACTGCAGAAAGCGAGGGACACAGACCCAAAGCAGAGACTACTGTTGTTCATCTATTAGCCTTATTAATAAAATCGGTGATATTTTTGTGGGCTGGATGGTTAATACACATAATTAAAAAAAACTGTTTTCAAAGGGAGAAGGAACAATCACAGAGTCCGATGTTTACAAAAATTAAACTCCTAAACACGGCACTGGGAGCAAATTCACAATTTCAAAATCATTGTTACTTGGACTCCAAACAATGTCTCCTTGGTAAATGGGACAAATAGGTCATTCTTTACCACACAAGAAAGGGGTTTTAAAAAAGAGTATGTGGTTACACTGTGGTGGGAACAGAATACAAATCTCGGAAAACATAGAAGGAGAAAAGATGCTTTGGATCAAGCCTGAAAGAGCCCCATTGGAATAGCCTACAGAGAGAAATGGGAACTTGAGATAACCTTTTCAGGTTCGTAAACACACAAATCAGATGGATCTGCTCAAGCTATTGACTCATTGTAAACAGAACAAGCCATTTCCTGTGTGTGATTAAATCTAAAGAATATATATTCAACTCATTTTTTGTCAGAATGAGAGTTTAGACCAGCTTAAGCCGTCCAGAAATTATATATATATGAGCATTGTGATAGGATCATGTAATTTTTTGGCCACTGATATTGTTTCTCCTACTGACAGCCAAGATAACGGTACTGTAACACTTTCATTCAACCTCTTTTTAAACCATGTAATTAAAATTAAATTGGCAGTTATTTTGGAAGTAGCCTGGTGTGTTAATGAAACAATCCTCTAGTAAAACAAAAGTCATACTGTCACATAAGATGCTGCAGAGCTGGCTGTTGGCAGTCATTTAGGGCCACAATGATCCCCTGTCTCTGTGCCTCAAAATTATTTATATATTTTTTGGAACACACCCAGTCAGCCAGTGGGGGGGGCGCTAATGCGCTATGAGACACTTCGGGGCCACAGTAACATTCTTTTTTAGGGCCATCAAAAGCCCCCAGGGGCCCGGCTCTTGGCTAATGATACTATGAAGAGCATGGCCAATCACAACTAAACTATAGCAGTGAGAAAAAATAAACACACTATCACTAGATGGAGACAAACGAGTCAGGAATCAACAGCACCTCTCCATGTCCTCACAGGATATTTAGACAGAAAGACGGACAGGAGTCAGGAATCAACAGCACCTCTCCATGTCCTCAGAGGATATTTAGACAGAAAGACGGACAGGAGTCAGGAATCAACAGCACCTCTCCATGTCCTCAGAGGATATTTAGACAGAAAGACGGACAGGAGTCAGGAATCAACAGCACCTCTCCATGTCCTCAGAGGATATTTAGACAGAAAGACGGACAGGAGTCAGGAATCAACAGCACCTCTCCATGTCCTCACAAGATATTTAGACAGAAAGACAGAAAGACGGACAGGAATCCACAGCCCCTCTCCATGTCCTCACAGGATATTTAGACAGAAAGACGGACGGTAATGAATTGCAGCGCGTCGGCTCATTATTTACTCAGATGGGCTTTCTCTTGGACAGAAATCTTTTTATACCACCGGGGACGGCTTCTCCCATCTGTCTCCTCCTTAGCCACCTCTGTTCTAGCCAAAGGCAGCCTGCTTAGCAAATGGGGTGTCGTGCCAAGATCCGGGCAGGACCATAGATATCTCCATATGGCTTTGAAGGTCCTCCAGCGATTGCACTCGCAACTGACAAGCGGCGGGCATTAACGCCCCTGGCACGGAACTCTCTAGAAATACTTCCATTTTGCGTTCATATTTAGTGAATTAGAGGCCACTTTCATGCAGACTGTATGCACACAATAGTCCGCTGGTACTTAAGCATGTGGGGAGATTGTGTGATGGTGGACTGAGGGGAAGTGGGCGGGTTGTGATCGCGATCCGGGGGGGGGTGCATTCACGGCCCAAACGTGGCCCGGCCCATCTGGCCATCAGCCCAAATTGCCAGACGACCAGTCCAGGCTGTGATTGGAATGCCTCAGGGCCCCCACGCCCAAGAAAAAAAAACTATTTGAGTTACTATGGATACCCTGCACAAAATAACCAGGGATACGTTTGCAGTGGGTTCAGTGCAAAACAAGCTGGAATAAGCTAGAACTGTAGAAAATGTTTATTTATTTTATTTATTCCATATTATTTATAGCCATATTTTTATATATTCTGGGATTAGCCAGCAACACTGTAGTTTGATTTAATTGTTAAAAAGATATTCACCACAAAATTTTCCTCTGCCATTATGCCATTCTTATGTGGTGACACACCATTGATTTTGTGCGCTTTTGCCCGTTTGGCTCATGCAAATGGCACGCATGAACCAAGGACGGAGGCTAACAAGCTTCAACTCCTCAAACGACTGCCTTTCTGGAAAAACTATGACTTCAATTAACCCTAACCCTAACCAAGCCGGCTCTCTTGTCTCTATTTTATTATCCCTGGTTCCAGTTCCAAAAATAAGAAGCCCTCTAGCGAGGGATTCAATGTGACCTCAGTTAGTTGGTCGTGTGGGAGTTGACAGGCGGCTCTTACCTAACAGGCCCGCACCTGTACGGGGCGCCCCAGGAGAGCCGTCCCCCGTCTTGCTTTTGAAGGACGTGAAGAGGTGCTGGCAGAGCTCGTCGGGAATGTCATTCTCCAGGTACGTCTTCATGAAGAGCTGAAAGCCCTCGTAATCGATTGGCTGCAGACAGACAGACAGACGAAGGGAAGGATAATGAGAGAACGCACGTTGCCACTTCAAACCAGGTTGAGCGCGTGTTGCCAGAGGGGGCAAGTCGATCTCCGTGAAAGTTAGACTTCACTGTCTATCTGTGAACGCAAAGGCAAAACAGGCGACATTCTGAAGTAGGGGTCTGGGCACTGGAGCGCTGGGATGGTTAGCTTTAGCATGGAGCGAGACTTGCTGTGTACTGTTTCACACAGCAATGTAGTTTATGCCATATAAATTAACTGCTACACAAGAACAGTAAGCCTGCCAGGGATAAGCCATCTTTGTAACAAATGGATAATGTATAATAAAACGTAAAATGTAAAAACATGAAAAAGTTCTATTCAGTAATGTAAACAGGTTCTGTAAATACCCTACATGGGATGTTATTACAGGATAATAAATTGACAGTCTGATAACACCCTGTGCAATCCACTGATTGAAATTAATAGCCAGGTGGTTCCACTTTCAAAACATGTGGCAAATGATTTTCCCATAGAGAATAAACACTGCCAGGTAACCGCATTGACCAAAACTCAATTACCCACCCACCTCTCCACCATGCATTTCTCTTATACACGCTCACTTGTGTCACACATGCGTGTGCATGCAGTATGCCGGCAGCTCTGTTTCACTCAATTTGTCGATTTAACCACATATACCACATGAGAGACATTGTTAAAGACAGACTTTCCATTGAACAAATGGCTAAATGCAGTTTGTGGTGATTAAAGGATGGAGACATTTCTATAGCAAAGCATTCCCACCCATTCGTCTTCATGACAACTTCCCAGCAGTAATAGTGGTAGAATAGCCTTCTTTAGGCATGCTTTTAGTACAGCTGTCTTAAAAGGTAATAAAAATGCATATTCCCGAGAGAGAGAGAGAGAGAGAGAGAGAGGGGGGGGGGGGGGGGGGGGGGCGGGGGCTTCTGGGTTGAAATCCACCTTCATATCACATGGAGTGAATGTCAAGTGGACATGACCAAAAAAAGCAAACGCACAAATAGAATGGGACTGGCCAGTTAGCGCACAACACTCCCACCACGTTGCTGCGACGTTTCGGCAACGTTATTTTTAGACGGGGCGAGCCCTGAGGAGCACACAATGACACACAGAAGCGCCGGCGGCCGGACAGACGGTGACCTCTGACCCCTGCCGAGAGAAGCTTTTCGCTCGTCTGATGACAGGATGGGAACATGAGAAGGCTCACATGGGTCAGGGCATGCAGGTCTGTAGACAGAGATTCACAGGTCATGCAATCCCACAATCCCACACAGCGGCAGCTTACTTGGCTGAGAACGTCTTGCTTCTGATTGGCCGTTAGGGTGGGGGGTGGGGGGGGGTGGGGGGGGTGGAGAGGGAGAAAGGGTGGTTAAATCTCAGTGGTCAAGGGGATAGGGATTGAAAGAGGACTTCCACCTCAGTTTCCACGGCAACTGCATGATCCCCCCCTCGCCCCCCCCCCCCCCCATGGGGATGATCCTTGTGGTGTTTATAAACAAGTTATACACTATCTATATATAAATCGTTTCTTGTAATAATGGTGTTATTAGCACAGTACATTGTTTTCTAATGAGATTCATTTCAGTGAAAGCCAGTGCAATATGCCATGCTTTGTAAACATGGTCTTAAACCATCAATCCATAGTGATGTACGGTAATCTCTCATTTCTAAATAAAGCATCACACTCTGTAGCTAAAATAAGCTCTGATATGCTGTTCCAGTGCTGTTTCACTGTGATTGCCAGTGATTTTGTCCGCGGTACAATGTATGAATGAAATTTCATCTCTTCTCTCGTTCAGGCTACTACAGAGCGCACATTGAACATTTTGGCGCACTTGTTATCACACGTTATTTTTTTTCTCCTTATTTGGCAATACCACTGGCAAGAATTTACTAGGCGTTACGTGTGAAGAGACGTAGAGGGAAAGCCAGGAGTGAGATAGTCCTGCTTCGCCTACGACAGAGGAGCACCTGGATTAGGTGCTTATGTGTTTTTGATGTTCCGTCTCAGGGCCGGTCCCCTATCTGTCATTAGCACCTGCTAAAAAAAAAATCAATGGAGCCCAGTGGAAATCTGAGCCAGAACAAATAAAGTAAAGAGCTGTTACAGAAAAAGAAAAAGGCAGTTATCTTCGCCCTTGAGAGAGATTGATCAGTACCGTCGCACTCGTGCACTCAGAGAAAGTACTGTGAGTGTCGCCGGTTGGTGGAGGCGGTAGCTAGCCAAGTTTCGGCCGGAGCCACTTCCTGTCTGGACGCCTACACAACGGGCAGGACAGGAAACAGCAATAGCTCCCAATGTCACGCTTTTTTCACCTTTTCTTCTCTTTCAATTCCCCCGGCATTTACACTCTTTACTCTCAACAAGAATGTTTGGAAGTGAATACTGTACAATTAAAATATGTTCCACAAAAAAAAAAACATGCTTTATGTTAATTATTGCAGAGTATTTATTCCAGTGGCCGGCTCTGGGTGTCCAACAGCAGTCCTGGAAGGCTTGCATTGCCTGCTGGCTTTTGTACTGGGTTTCAACACTCAAGTGCTTAATTTAAGTCAATGATTGAGTCCGTATACCTTTTCTTGCAATGCTGAAATGGCCTCCTGATTAAAAGGAAACCACAAAAGTCTGGAGACACTACCGACCTGCGGGACTTCGACATCCTTGCTCTAAAGCCATTTGGAGCTTTTATTACTTCTCTAACTGAACGGGTACTATCACACTGCTATCAGCAGAAAGCCCGCTATCTGACTTGCAAGTCTATATTAGCGTTTGGACAACGTGCTATAAAACAGCTACTCCTCCCGCATCTCTGTGGGCATTTAGTGCAGTCAACGACTGAACAACCCCGGTGAAGTAATCATTGCCTTAGTTGTGCCACTTCTGTTTACCTATACTGATCAAGTGTTTCCTGTTGGCGAGATAAGAGAACTAGAGCAGCAGTGTAGCATAGCGGTTTGGGGAACTAAATTTGTTCGGTTGAGGTTCAAATCCCAGGTGGGCAATACCATTGTACGCTTGAGCGAGTCACTTTGAGGGTCACAAAGCACTAAAACCACTTATTTTAGATGAGAACTGATACATTTGGTTTTTTCTAAGTGTTACTGATTGATCCTGGTCCAAATCTTGACATTTTACTGCGGCCAGCGCAAAACAGCGTAAACCCAGAGGATCTGGCTCAAAAGTGTCTCTAGTGGTAAAACGTTAGGTAGTGCACGTCCAGTCTGTCATTGGCCAGAAACTTCATCCAGCTGATGTATTCCTCCCGGTGACGAAATTGAAACCTGTACAGCTACGCCCTGAAGTTTTGGAGCGAGGGCGGGCTACGCCCCAGCTATAAAAGCGAATCTCAGCTGTTGATCTCACCATTTTCTATATAGTTTGGTAGTTGATCTGCATGGACGGAGAGGAGATAGGAGAGAGCAAGCGAGCAATATATATATATATATAGCTAGCTTACAGTTTAGCTTTTTTGAATATTGTAGTAAGTTATAGTAACCTATTTTTGGTATATTTCTTTTGTAGTTAGCTTGATCGTCACATGTTTTTTGATTTTCAGTCTAGCTTAGCAAGTAGCTAGCTAGGTTATTTTTTTTTAGATAAATATATACTTTATTAAAAATAAATATATAAAGAATAGTTGAGCCAGCAGTTGCATTATATGCATGCTACACATTTACCTTTGCAAAGTCCCTACAACAGCAGACATTCTCTCTTGGAGAGAGTTCAGTGCAGTGACCACATGTGCACCCGTTGAAATGGAAACCAATATTTTTGATATCTTGCAGGTAACGTTAGTGTGATTGCCTACAGCCTGTGTAAAATGAGTAGCCTACATGGCATGGGTAACGATTTGTACAGCGTTTGATTTGTTGTTTGCTGGCCGCATCATTATGAGCCTAAACGAGGCTATGCGTGCCGCCACCTACCACTCCAAAATATTGCCCATCTTTCTCCACCATTGTTCCTTGGAGCTCGGCAGCAGCTGGAGCTAGCGTGTTTGTTTGTGTGTGTATGAGTGTGAGAGGTAGCAAGAGAGAGTGGAACAAAGCAGCCGCTGTGAGTGCTGTCCAGAGTAGAAATTATCTTTTGGCTACTAGTGAAAAAAATTGCTGGGGTGTGGTTTGATGCCTGGAGCTCAGCCCCTATTTTATTATCTTATCACGCCCATATTTTGGTATTTTTCGAATTGCAAAAGGGGGCGGGTCTAGCTAAACCAGCGTGCTTTGTTACCCTTTAAACCTGAATGGCTTCAGTATATACTGTATACAGCTGTATAAATGGAGAGTGTGTGGAAGTTTAAGACTCTGTAAGTCGCTGTGGATAAGGGCATATGCTGAGGAAATAAAATAGGTGAGAAGTGATTCCTGGGCCCATGAGAAACAGGCGCTGTGGGAAGCTAGATCCTCAGCACTTATAACTCTACCAGGCGTCAGTCATTCACAACCACGAAATAAAAGCCATAAAAACCAGAAGCAGCGGATGGGGAGGCAGTGATGGGCACTTTGCCTCTGTTTTTGGGCTCAATCCAAGATGTTGGGGTACAGGAGGAGGACGGGAGGTTGGATTTATGAGCCGTGGGTCGGGCTGGCTGATTGATGAGGACACAATGCTGCCACTCTGCTGTAATCATCTCGGTGGCGGGTTCGATGGTCTGACAGTGCTCGCTGACAGTAATTCTGCCCGTGATTAGCGTCGGGTCTGCATGGCGCCACATGCTGGCGAAATCGTTATTCACAAGGAGGGGGGGGGGGGGTCTCCTTTGTGAGGCAATGTGTTAGGACCTGGATGCTCTTATTGCCATGGAAACACATGATACGCTATGTCATTACTATTATTATTATTATTATTATTATTATTATTATTATTATTAATAAACCTTTATTTATCCAGGTAAGGCATTGAGAACAACTTCTCTTTTACAATACCGCCAAAATGGTGGAGTCAGACAGAAATAAATAAAAAAAACGAGTCAGGCCTGAGGGACAGAGGATGCAGGTGAAAACGGAGGACACCCCCATTCTATATACAGGACCGGGGGGAGGGGGGGGGGGGGGGTGCAATAAGACTTTAGGGAGATAGATTGGGCAGTGGGGGGGGGGGGGGGATGCTTGCTCTGATCAGCGTTATAATGTGTAATCATTAATCAGGGCACGGTGCTCTGCGCTGTACCTGCTCAGGGTTGTATTTGGCGAGAACGCCGTCTCCGTGAAACTCCTCCAGGACATCTTTCAACTTCTTTGTGGAATCTGAGAATGGAGGTAGAGAGAGAACATTATTAAAGGTTAGGAATGGGCTTTCTCTTTGTTTAGCAGCAGTATGGTTATAAGATTTCTACAGCACACTCTTCCATAAACGCGTTCTGAAAGTCTTCATAAGGGAACCCTTTTTAGTTCTTCATGGTAGGTACGAAAAGTGTGAAAGCTCCCAGATTGAACCATTTTGCCTGACAAAGAACCCTTGAAATAGATACGGTTCCTCTATGGAGACACACACACAGCAAACATGTTCATATAGGGTGTTCATAGGAGTCCATGGACACCAGCAGTGTTGAATTTACACCAACATTTTTTGCGGTGCAGAGGAGGCCTTTGGAAGCCTTTGTTCTGAGAGTGTAGATAGGGTTCCTCTATGGAGACACAGAGGAGCCTTTTGGAACCCTTTCTTCTGAGAGTGTAGATAGGGTTCCTCTATGGAGACACAGAGGAGCCTTTTGGAACCCTTTCTTCTGAGAGTGTAGATAGGGTTCCTCTATGGAGACACAGAGGAGCCTTTTGGAACCCTTTCTTCTGAGAGTGTAGATAGGGTTCCTCTATGGAGACACAGAGGAGCCTTTTAGAACCCTTTCTTCTGAGAGTGTAGATAGGGTTCCTCTATGGAGACACAGAGGAGCCTTTTGAAACCCTTTCTTCTGAGAGTGTACCTGCTTTCCCATGTTTGATGTTGACACTTTTTTCCACAGTCAAGAAATATCTATCAATATTCAACAAGCGCTAGTTCCCCAGGGCTGTACACCACTGTGTCAAACGATGCATGACAATGTGAGTTTTATCGTATTCTGCTCGACCGGAAACTGCTTCCTGCAGCCACAGGTACTGCTGGTGTTTATTTTCACATTAATATAGACAACCAATTGAAGACCCTGGTGCTAAATGTACTGAAGTCACAAAATGTCTATTTTGATAAAATCTAATCCAAAAATATCATTGATCCATAAAATCAGCCATTAAAAGTTTTGCTGTTTTTATGCATTGCTTAGGCACCTTTTCTGTTAACAATATTTATAGGGTGGACTTAGCTAAACAAATACAGCATGTTTCTATGCTCAACTTGGACTGTCGAAAAATGTGACCAGTACTTTTAGCACCAGGGTCTTCAATTCAGACCAATGAAACCAGGTAAGGTGAGTTAAACATATAATTGATTGCATTAATGGATGAATGCAGTGTTGAGTAGCAGAAACTGCAGAACTGCAGCCCTGTGGAACCAGGGTTGCAGACCCCCTGCATTAACAGATGCATTTATTCATTGATAGTGTTGCAAAGTGTTGGAAACAGTTGCACTGGGTAGTCCAGAGCCCCCTGCTAGTTAGCCAACCTCTGTGCTCCTTCTAATGTTCCTTCACTGAAGATGTCTTTTATGACATCACAAGCTAACTGGTTAAACATTCTTTAAAGTCACAGTCCGACCTGTGTATCAACCCAACTAACTGACCTTTCTTGGTCAACAGCTTTTCAATTTCAGCTTCTTTTTCCAACTTCCAGGTTGTATTGTTTCTGTTTTTGAGAGCACAAGGCGGATAGTATTCACTTGCTAACGGTTGTCAAGTACAGGTACAGATAATTCTTACCGCGCGTGTGTACATGAGCTATGTCACGCCTGCTCTTTATTTGAAAGCTAACACTCCACAAGCACATGAAGGAGGTGTATTTCAATCTGTACAGCAAATATAACATACTATTACTAAGCACTACAATAAACCAGGGATACTTAGCTCTCCTATAAATAGTTTTGCTGCCACCTGCACCTCTTTAGACGGAACGGCGTTGTTTTATCCCGAGAAGATGTTAATCCCACACCTGTGCTCAGACAGGTGTGATGTGTCAAGGGCCTCCTCATCACCTGTCACCATCAACTTTCACCATCAGGTGTGAAAGACTCCATAACCACATAATGAACCACTAACATAATCATTTTAGTCATAATCACAATGGCTAACACAATGGTAAGCGAGCTAATACTTATTTAGTTTGAATGTGTTACGTGCATTATGTGTGATAGCCGATGAACAGCTGTAAATAGTCCACATAAGCCATCAAAGTGGGGTCATAATAAACAAGTACTTCTTTTCTGTAAAAAGCTTTGTTTCACAGAGTGTGGTTGCATAGCCCACACAATTTTACTCTCACAAACATGCACATGAATGACTGCGGGAAAAAAACGATTCCCGAGTTTCCCTTTCCACCAATGTCCGTTACTGTTGGAACAACAGTTGATCCTGAGGTCTAAATCAGAAATCTTTGCTTTGCACAACTCCTTGCAGAAATAAATTAAAATAAATAACGCATCAGGTGACTCTGACAAAGGGCCTGATTTAGCATGTGCAAAACATTTTAGCAGACATAAAACTAATAACACAACCAATGATTGGTGCAAAACAAACGCCGTGACCAATCATCGGTCATGTCATTGATGCAGAACAAATACATAACCAATCTTTTGGTCGTGTCATTGGTTTTGCGTGTGCTAAAGGTTTTAGTAAATCAGGCCCTAAATGTTTTATATATAGAAGCATGTTCGGTGATGTGCGCTCAGCTATAAATGCCTAAGGAAATAAAGCATAAATTACATGTCTGTTTAGCACTGAGTCGTTCTGCCCGGCTATTTTCTGATAAAGACAGTAAAATTAATGGGAATAAATAATTGTTCTGTGTAGTTAGTCTGTGGCATGAAACACGAGCAGATGAGCTGACCACATGGTGCAGTATGAAATTGCTTAAATTGTCCAAAAGTTAAGAAGGGGGGGGGGGGGGGTCTAACATTTTGAGCAGCTACAAAAATAACATTCCTTTTCAGAATAATAAAACAAATAACTCAGCCTGGAGATATTTTTAGCTCTTGCCTTTGAAAGAATTACATTGGAAATATGTACCAATGGTTGGTCTGAGCGGAGAGATTAATTGCAGTGCGTCACACGGTCTCCTTGGAATGTCTTGTACTTGTCATTGCCAGCTTAATTACAGAATTATCCATTACAGAGCCTCTGGTGACATCTGGGGCGAATACTAAATTAAGTCATACTCTGAATAGGATGTACTGCCACTTGTTCAAATGTGATCTCTGAAGGGTCATTATTACAATGTAAATTATTCAAAAAAGTTTCATAAAACATTTGACGTGTGTTTCCAGAAATTATTGAACATCGTGACTGCTCTTTAATGGAAAGCAAAACTGCTAAGCTTACCGAAAGGGTTTACTATTGCTGGTACCATTTGAATTATAACATGTGAAAACTGAAAACCTGAAAAAAGTAATGATTACCTGAAAGTAAAAAAAACGGTTATGAAACCTGAAGATGAATTATGTAACTGGTGTATTAAAAAGATAAGACACGGTTGGTGTACTATATACTGTGGATCTCTTCTCACCTTTGCTTTGTATTTAGATTATGAAATGAATTGTGTTTGACAGGGCATTGTTGTGTGCATATAACACATGTATGTTTACATACATACATACATACACACACACACACACACACACACACAAACACACACACACACACACATACATACGTATGTACATACATACATATACACACACATACATACATACATACACACACACATACATACATACATACATACATATACACTTAAATACGTATGTACATACATGCATACATACATACACACACACATACAATAATACTTTTAAAAGTACAGTGACTGATTTGGCTGGTGAAACAGTGCAATAAATTGAAATAAATTATTTGTTGTGCTATTCATATGCGATACATGAACAGTATAGTATTGAAAATAATGAATTGGCAGTTGGAAAAAGGCTACTGACCTGAATAGCATTATTTAACACTTACTGTATAAACTGCCAATGAAGCAGGTTTGAATAACAATCTTTTGGACATTATAAAACTGAAAAAGAACACCATGTCAGAAAGATGATTGGAGCAGTATCTCATAGATAACTAAGTCTCTCAAACAGAGGGTTTTACTGTTTTTTTAAAATTAGTTTAATGACAGATAGTAAGAGGTGAACAACAGCTCGATATAATGTCGGTGTCTGTACAGGAGGGAACCGCGGTTCTTTCTGGCTTCCCGAAAAACACTCAGAGTCAGGTCCCCCTCGGATTAATTTTTCTGACACCAGCGAAGGGACATTTAATCTCAAGCTCCAATGAGATACGTACTGTATGTGAAATTGAAACTCTCGGGGCTCGTAGATCAGTTTCTGAGAAATGCCTCACGGTATCATTTAAAAAACACTTCAGTGGCAACCGAGCCTGGAAGAGTTGCGAGACAAGTCCAGCGAGGGCAATAATGATTTAAAATCAGGCAGTAAAAACGACCGCTCATTGACGTGGGCCCATCTCCGGGGCCCGGGCCCGGCTCCTTGCACTGTCAGCAGTAAAGTAAGTTACAGTAAATCTTTACGTCGTTAAACTCAGGTCCCGCTTCCAAGGGGCGGATCACAAGAAACACTACCTCACCCGACAAGTTATTTTAATGCAATTATGGATTTAGCATTTTCTAAATTTATTATGCCATCATGTTTAACAAGGGAAGAGTCTGTATTTAAATTTTATGTGACAGAAGGAGATGGGAGATGAAACAGCTACACTGAAGCTTGTTTTAAAGTGAGTTCCACCCAGACACG